>JASDQU010105704.1:79708-138369 GCA_032191745.1 Picea mariana | reverse complement strand
TTCAATATTCACCTCCATTGTTTGATTTGAGACACTTCAACCTTTGTCATGTATCCTTCTCAACCAAATCTTTCCATTTCGTAACAGTGTCAAAAACATCATATTTTTTTCGAATGAAATAAACCCATGTTTTTCTAGTTGCATCATCAATAGAAGTAACATAATAACAAGAGCCACCAAGAGATGATACCTGAGCTAGTCCCGATACATCTATATGAAAACGATAAAATCCTTCACTTCTTTTATCTTCCGACTATGAGAAATTTGACTCTTTTTTTTTCCATAAACGCAATGCTCACAGAAATCCAAATGAATTTGTTTAAGATATCGAAACAAATTTCTTTTGTGAAATATTTGCATCTCCTTCTTACTCATGTGTCCAAGCCTATGATTCCATAGTGATGCATACAATCCTGTAGAAGCTAAAGACATAGAAGAATCAATGTTACCAGTACATAAATACAATGTACCTACCTTCTCTCCTTTTTCTATGACCAATGATTGTTTGGTGACCTTCCATGCCTTATCTGTAAATATGGATATACAACCTTCACTTTCCAAATGCCATGTTGAAATTAGATTTTTCCTTAGATCTAGAACATGTCTTACCTCTTTGAACAACCATTGATTTCCATTCATTTGCCTTATTTTTACCTTACCCATTCCAACAATTTTTCATGGTGCATCATCACCCAAATGAATCTATCCAAAATAACCTTGAACATAATATAGAAAATGTTTCCTATGGGGTGTGTCATGATATGATGCCCATGAATATACTACCCAAGACTCATAAATATTTACTCTAGAAAGAATTAGAGAATCTGGTAACACATCAACTATTACAATTGCTTCTTGATTTTTCTCCTGTTGTCCATCTCCTTGTTTCTTTGGAGCTCTGCAGTCTTTCTTCAAATGTCCTTTCCTCCCAAAATTCCATCACTCTATATTTCCTGGTATGGATTTGGATTTACCCTTCCTAGAATTTCCATGAATCCATGATCCCTTTCCTCTATTCTTTTGTCTTCATGTGTTCTCCACATTCAACACATTACTTGATATTTCAACTGTGTATTTTCCTCGTGTTTCCTTACTAAGGATAACACCAACAACATCATCAAATTTTATAGTGTTTGAACCAAGGAGAGAGTTACTTACAACCATGACCAAATCATTCCATCTTTCTAGCAATGCGAATGGGATTATAAGACCCTTAACCTCATCATCAACATCCAATTTTACAAAACTTACTTGATTAGTAACCATATTAAATTCATTTAAATAATCTCTGACATCTTCATATTAAATAATCTCTTCATTAGAAACACCTTATTGGAATCCGAGCATTTTTCATACAGTTTAGTCAACGCGTTAATCAACTCCTTCGTTGTCTTTTCTTTTGAAATATTGAAAGCCATTGACGCTTCCAAGATCAGTCGTATCATTCCTAGTGCCTTTCTGTCAAGAAACTCCCATTCTTCATCCTTCATGGTCGTTGACTTATTTTCTATTCCTCCCAATGGTAGGAATAGATCCTTATTATATAAATAATCTTCCATCTGCTTCTTCAATAATTGGTAGTTTTGTCCATTAAATTTATTGACCCTAAATTCTCCATCTTCCACCATTGCTCCCACTCGAACTAGGAAGCCTTTTTTCCTGTGAGGTACCTTTCGCTCTAATACCAGTTGTTAGAAAAATAGGATCACAAAGAAATAAAATAAAACAAATGTTGAAATAAAACATAGAAGATACACAGTAAATAGAGACACAAATATGTGTGGTTCACCTAGTGTGGGCTACATCCACCAGAGAAATTGTTAGGTCCTTCCTTTTATTATCCAAAAAAATGAAGGAATGCAACCTACAACTCAACCATTGTAACTTCATCCTCTTCCTATTGCATTATCCTCTTTGGGAGTACAACATTCTCGATAATACATAGCCACAATACAATTCCCTCACAAGAGAGGTTTTCCTTCTAGAAAAAAAAAACCTTAAAAATAGCTTCTACCATCAAATCTACGAACTTATAATGAACGGTCCAGATTGACTACGACATTACAATATTTTACAAGGAAAATTTTCCCAATATTTTTCTTCGGGGGAACTGTCCCTAAATCCCCCTCTAGGGGGGGGGGATGCAAAAATTATCTCCTCCCCCACTTTGCAATAGTTGTGGGGGTACAAGCCCCCCAACACACCCTGTTAGGGAATGGGGTCCAAGAAGGACTGAAACAAACCTATGAATCAAGAATATAATCAGGATCCATAACCAACAAATTTTTCATTTCCTGATCATTTGTCACATAAAATTTGCACTATACATGAGGATTCCATCATGTTTTAGCTCATAACATTTGAATTTTTGTTGCAATTTACCTTGTTGTAAATTTTCCTTTATTTCCACATAGCGTTGATCTGATTTGGAAACCTCTAAAATTATGACACAAAAATCTGAATTTTACATGATAATGGTTGTAGCATGCATCTCATGCACATTTCTACTGAGTGTGTCAACCACGTTGTTCTCTTTACCTTTTATATGCTTCATATCAAAGTCATACTCAGTCAAAAATTCCAACTATATGCTTTGTCTGGCATTTAAACTTAGATGCCCAAACAAATATTTCAGACCATGGTTGTCTTTCCTCAAATTGAATCTTTTTCCCATGAGGTAGTGCCTCCACATATTCAAGGCATGCGCTATGGTTTCCAATTCTAAATCATGAGTAGCATAATGCCTTTCATGTTCCTTTACTTTCCTTGATTCATATCATACCACATGCCTATTCTGAGTAAGGAATCCACCCAATTTGTCCTTGCATGGATCTTTGCACATGAAAAAGTCTTCATTAGGGTCAAAAATTCTCAAAATTGGCTCACTTGTCAACAAAATCTTCAAGTGATGAAAAATCCTTACACAATCTAGAGTTCATTCAAATCATGCACCTTTTTTTTGCAAGGATGTAATTGGGTGTGCAATCTTTGAGAAGCATTCAATAAACCTTCTGTAGTACCTTGCAAGTCCCATGAAGGACCTCACCTCTACGACATTCCCTGGTGTTGGCCATCCTTCAATGGTTTTTATCTTCTCTGAGTCCACAACTATCTCTTCCTCTGAAATGATATGACCTAAGTAATGAATCTTCCTTTGGTAAAATGAGAACTTTCTCAACTTTGCATACAACTGATGTGCTCTCAATACTTCCAACACCATCCTCAGTATCTTCTCATGTTCTTCTTCAAACTTTGAGTAAATAAGTATGCCATCCATAAATAGAATGAAAAACTTACCTATATATTATCTAAAAGTACCATTCATTAAACACATGAAGGAAGTTGGTGCATTTGATGACCCAAATGGAACTAATGTAAACTCATAATATACATACCTTGTTCTAAAATTTATCTTGTTGATGTATTCATATTTAATTCTCACTTGGTAATATTTATATTTGAGATCAATCTTGGAAAATATTTGTGCACCCCTCAGCTAGTCAAAGAGGTCATCTATCCTTAGAAAAGGATACTTGTTCTTTACTTTTTCTTTTTCAACTACCAGAAGTCAATACAAAGTCTCAACATACCATCCTTATCCTTCACAAACAATACTTGGGCACCCCAAGGTGGCATGCTTGGGCGTATATACCCCTTCTTCATAAGATCCTCAAGTTGCATCTACAATAACTTCATCTCTAGTGTACTCATCATATAATAAGGAGTATTGGATAGGGGTGTTGCTCTAAACATCATATTTATAGAGAAATCAATATCTCCTTTCAGTGGTAACCCCAATATTTCTTTAAAGACATCTTCAAATTCTTTTAGTATTGTGCATTATTCAACATTTGGCACTTTATCCTTAGGTGTCTCTTCCATGTGCACTACAAATACTTGGAATCCTTTCCTAAATATTTTCTTCAATTACACAGTTGAGACTTCTCGGATAGTTACAATTCTTGGAATACCTTGAACTATTCTTAATTTTCCTTCCTCATCCAAGTAAGTAAATGCCTTAATGTAACAATCTAGTATGACATTATGCTTGTCGAACTAATCCATATGAAGGATGAAATCATAATATCCCAAACGTATGATATTCAAATAATATTTTGCATTGAATCCATTCATATCCATTGGACATGCCTTAACCATCTCATTAAATTTCCTTTTTTCTCCTCTACCTAAGTGCACCAACCAAGGTTTTCCAAGCTTGCTTCTTGGAAATTGGAATCTTTCCACCATCTTAGGATCTAGATAGCTATAACTACCTCCTTAATCAATTAAAATTGAAATGGGTTGGCCAATAATCTTACCATCCACTTCAATCATGTGTGAATGAAACTCAACTTGCTTCTTATCCACAGCTGCATGGATCCTTGGTGCATTGTTTCCCATATCTTCAATTGTCATTGCTTGCTATGGATTGTAAATAGTCCTCACTTTTTCACCTATGTGAGGGAAATTTGTGTACATGTGGTCTCCCCCACAACCCAAAAAATGAATAGGTCATTTCCTTTGTCTTTGACCCATTGTGTCATTCATTCTAGGCTCCTTGAGAGTTTTCTGACCTTGAGAAATATTTATGAAAAATGGTGGCTTAGTCCCCTTATTCCTCTATTCCATGTTGCTATTCTTCTTGTCTTCCCAAGACTTTTGGAAAGTCGATGTTTCCATTTGTTGATCATAGATACATTTATCTCATCATATGGTTTACTCCAATGTATTAGGGTCATCACATTGTATCTTGTCACTGAAAAATGATGGAAGCCCACTTAGGTACCCCTGCATTTTAACTTTATCTTCCTTGATGAATGCAACATATTTCAGTAGTTCTAAGAATATTCTTTCATAGTGTTCTATTGTCATAGTCCCAAGATTGAGTTAAAATAACTCCTTCATTTTCTTCTCATAGTATCGCTTGGTTACGTATTTCTTTTGAAAATACATTTTAAATTGTCTTCAAGAAATATTCTTCTCATTGAATACTTCTTTGCACAATTATGGGTCTTGCGCAATAAATTATGGTCATTTGGTATTCACCCAAATACACTTTTACTCTTTCTTTCTTTCTTCTAAATATCATGTGCACAATGGTATTCAACACATACCAATGCAGGATATCAATATTCAACATATACATTGTGTATCATTTATTCACATCATCCACCAATTTTTCTCCGTGCATCACAAAATTTCTAGTGCGCACAACTGTGCACCATTGTTTTCTGCGCATTTCCAGCACTACACCCCAAAATGTCAAAATTTAGTGCATGCAATTGCACATTCTTATTATATTCACATCATGGCCATGCTGTAATTCCAAATTCGGCCACTTACAAGTCTGAATTCTTCGTTAAGTAGATAATCAACCCATGTAGGCTCAGTGTTGAAACTGGAACTATGATACCAATTTGTAATGTATCATGTTACCGCCACTAAAAAATTCTTTGATACCATTCATTAATGTACCAATCCACCTAGTTGGTTACCACACTTTGATACCAACTTGTAACTTACCTAGCCTATTGTTGAGAAATGCCACTCCAAAAATCTAGTGCGCGGATGATACACTAAAATTTTTATTTGCGCAAAAACATGTGAGGTAACACGCATGATCCCATGCTGGATCGTGCCACATAAAATTTTCCTCTTCATGCACTAGATATAATAACATAATTAACATATAATGCAACTGCACACAAAAGCATTCAGTTTGCACAAGTATTATTGCGCATGGAACCATTATGAACACATTATTACTACTATGCATGAAACCACTCTAGTGTCGCATGCAGATTCAGTTCTCTTTGTGCATGTAAACTTCTTTCCCTTGCATACAATGATTCCATTCTCATGTGTGTATGGATTATTTCCCTATGTGCACGAAAATTCTACCCTTTCCTAGGAAAATCATGACCATCATTACAAAGTTAACTAACAAGAAACTCAATAATTTTCATACTCTCCGTGTGCAACAACAATTATTGAATAACAACATCATGCTTTACATTGCAAAAAACATTATACAAATTAATATCAATTAATCCTATGCAACCTCATAACATAAATAATACTATATCAGACATAGGTAAATAAACACACATTAAATTAGACAAGAATATAAATGACACTTATATTTTATAAAGAGTCACCAATTACACATAGATATAAAACATTCCTCCCAACCATAGACTTTGTTTCTCATGTATACTTTAATTAATAGGTCACCCTCGAGATGGGGCTTAAACTCCATTAAGGAAAAAGGATTCCAAATGTCAGGATAAGGTCTGATAAACAAAAAAAATGTTCAGTCCAAGGTGCTCAAATGTTGAAACTAGCCTACAGTTTCCCATTCCCCACATGCTTATCCCACCCAAGGAAGTTTGTCCCTTCCTTGCTCAATAGTTTCTCGCCTACCCCACTACCCTTCCAAGGCTTCAAAAATGGGTCAGACATGAAATCTCAGAACTTGTGACTAATTCCCAATGCACCAGGGAACAACTCCTAACAAATATCTCACCTAGAGAGAATGCTCACGATCCTAAAAGCCCTCCTCTTTGAAAAAAAATCTCTCTCTTGGAGAGAATTCTCAAAGGTCTGACAACTTACCTCTTTGAGAAAAAATATCTCACCTTGAGATAATGATCATGATCCTGACAACCTGTCTCTTCGATTACAAATATATCACCTGGAGAGAATGGTCACGGGTCGGACAACCCACCTCTTCAACAACAAATCTCTCACATGGAGAGAATGCTCATTGACCTAACAACCCACCCCTTCGAAAACACATATCTCACCTGGAGAGAATGCTCACAAGCCTTACAACCCGCCTCTTTGACAAAAAATACTCTGGTTACAATAGGGAAAACTCTTTTTTCCAAGTTTTTCTTGTAGAAACAATAATGCTGGTCTGAATTCCAGATAGTGTGGATGATGAAGAAAATGAATGAATATCCCCAAAATACACTAAGGCTCAATAATATATTTTCATGGTCATAAATTAACACTTACCACCTTCAGAATTATCTTTAACCACTTCGTGACTCATTCCCATCCCTTGGAAAATTAGGATAAATAAATATCCATAATTAAACTTTATGAAAATATTAATAAAATATTTCCTTGGACTTAAGTTCCCTCTTTTCCCTTTTCAATGGAGTTTAGTCCCTTGTCTCTTTTCTTCTGCAAGGTCTGTGCGCAACGATGTGATTTTATTATTAATTTGAGTGTGATTACATTTTACAAGGATAGGTGTATTGAACTTTTTGCATCTTGGATCACCGCCCCATTAATGAAACAAGCTCTTCAACCTCAAATACACACACACACACACACACACACACACACACACACACACACACATACACACACACACATAAATCGATTCGATGCACACTTCAAGATAATCCATGGGAACTTACTCCAGTGTGCACAACACTATTGAATGTGTGTACCCTTCTTTGGAAAACAATCCTCACCTAGTAGTCAAGTGCGCGCAAAACTGAACCAACAAGAGGTGTTAATGACTCACCATCCTAAATGTACATTTACAATTTTAGGTAATCAAAACTTGGTGCTAACGTCTCACAAACTTTAATGTACATTCACAATTTCATTTACAATTGGGGTTTGGATTAGGGATATTACAACCAAGGATGACTCACATGTTGGATACATAATTGATTGTTGCTATCAGATCTTCTTGGCTAGTAGGAGAAAGTACCACATTCATTCCCTTTTTATTATTTATGTAGGGGTAAAGCGATGAGAATGTGTGCAATTATAGAACCAATCAAAACCCAAGAAAATCCAAAGTGATGTAATATAAAAGGTGAGCCAATGCCTTACCCTACCTAACTAATCATATTGATGCCTAATCAATGGTTTATGGTAGCATAGGTGTCAAATTCTAGTGCATGACATAAAAAGTGTAGTCCTAGTCACATGCTTAACACCATATAAGCAGAAAGATAGGAACCTGCTTTATGTATCCGTATTGTAAGTAGTATGATTCCACTTGTATTGATTTGAATAGAATATAAGACCTATATGTATGCTTATTCATTCATATTAAGATCTTACACTGTATAGGGCACTAATTATAGATATAATGGTAATTTTCCACAAATATCTAGACCGCTTTGTGCAGGTTTTTCTGGATTACATTCTCTTCTATTCTCGCAATGAAAGGGAACACAAGGAGCACTTGAGACTTGTTCTTCAGTAGAGAGGTCATGACCGAATAAAATGGTTTAGAGCTAGTTAGAATGTCCAGTTATTGATCGAGAGCCAAAAACATTAGCAGTGTGAGAGGCAAAGGAATCAAGAGCATAGGTACCCACAACAGTAGACATTGCGAAGACTCCTTCTATGTATCCCACTTCCTCTATTGTTTTCCTATTGTCATCCATAATCAATACATCACATGTGAAGCCTATTAATCTCCCTTGGTCTTTCCACTATAGTATAAATAACTTGGGTAAGGAACATAGTTAAAAAGAATGGGGTCTTCCATTTTGGTTGAAAAATCTCCATTCACCTACGATGGAAAGTCAAGCGAAGAAGGAGGATTATAGATGTCCATTTCACATGTTATCCAAATTTCTTCTTTTACATCATTTCCATTTCAAAGCTATTTTTATATATGTATAGAACAATAGAAAATTCCCTAACCCACCTAGATTGTAGATTGTAGACCAATTTATCATGTTTTAAAAAAAATTTGTTTGAGGGGAGAAAATGTTGAGTTTACTTATGTACTTGGATATGAAGACATGGATGTTGTGGATATGTTCATCATAGCTAAGTAAGAAACAACACCAATTCAATTTTGATTGGTAAGATAAATTTAGTTTTTTGATATCTAGTAAAGAGAGACAAAGATTTGGTTAAATGAGTTACAATTGAATAGCACTAGTGTGGTTCCTCGAGAAATATGTGTCTTCCCATTTGTTCTAGTATGGATTTCCTCCTCCATATGAAAATTTTATTTGGACACAAAGGTCATAATAATTGTATAGGCCCTATTGTGAAGGTGTTGTTTTGAAAGTATTGGAGGTTTTCTTAGTGGTTGCAGAGTTGTCAAGGTAGTGCAGGCAAAGACGATGAGTACATAGCTATTTAAATCATTCATGGACTTGTTTTAATGAAATGTCAATAGTTATGAAGTAAAATGATTATTTTTCAAAGCCGTTTAAAGCTCTGACATAGGTGGCGTTCACTCAAGACATTATCAAATGCAATAGTTTTGTGAGACAAATCATATTAGTATATTTAAATCCCTAACATAAAGATGTGATAAAGTTATAATCAAAACTTAAAACCTAGACTATCCAAAAGTGAAAAATTATGTCATAGACATAAGATTTTGTAACTCGTTAGCCAATAGAATTTGTCACAAAGTTCATTAAAATATTATAAAAAAATAATTATTGGTTGAACCTATGTGTAATATTGGAGAATTGAAATGTATTTTAAGTAATTGATGGTCAGCATTGGAGAATTGAAATGTATTTTAAGTAATTGATGGTCAACATTGAAACAATGCTATAGCCCTACCCTTGAGACCAAATAAACATATATAGTTTCTGCCTTTTTAGTTGTTAACTTGTAACTTCCATTTATGAAAATTGACTCCAATAAAGATAATAAAAGACAACTTAATGAGAAGGACTCACAACACAGCATGAGATATGACCATCTGTAATGAGAATCGCAGGTCGGGATGCTGTGGAGTGGAAGAAACCGGTGGGATAATGCGTGCAGTAAAGGCATTGGATATATAACTGATAATTTCATATATAAAACAAAAGCCATTTTCCAGATTGACATTCTGCGGATATTTGAACAACACACGCTTCAAAAAGAAAAAAAATAGATAGATAAAGCGTCCCCATACCGACCCACAAACAAAATGCGGGTGATGAAACATGAGATAAGTACCTAATTATTTTATTTATTTTATTTGAGCGTTATAATTTATTTTGATTATCCTTAATTGTCCACTCAAACTTTCTTTGAGTCTGTCTTTTCTCAATCCCCTCTTTCACACTATAATTTCTCATCAACTCTAATTTTATTACTAAGCTATAGTTTTATTGTAAGCATCTTTTGATTCCTTATGCCATCCTACTTAAAATCTTTTTCCAAGTTTTGTATTTTTTTTGTATTTATTTTTTCAGCTTTAATCATCTTGTGTTTCATATCTTTTGCTATATTCAGTAGGTTAATTATCAAACTTTTTTTAATGGTTATGTGGGAACACTTAATCTTAAATCTAGCACTCATCACAATATTTTCTTATCTTTTAGCTTATTTTATCCCTTATAAGGGGTGGAGTGTCCACTCAAAATGTTGAACATTTCAGAACTTCTACAAAATCCTACCACAATAATATCAATAGTTATTGGTCAACGAGAGTGCATTTACCTGATAACATGATTTATAATTTCATACTCTAATTACTATTATTGTGGTTGGTCTTTTGTATATTGACTTTTACCTAGTTCAATTTAAATAACTTTATATCCTATGTTGTAAAAAACAACATAAAAATAACTAAATGTTTGTGTCCCGCAATCCTATTAAAAGTTCAATTTCTTCAACAGATCTTCAGTATTCAACTTATTCAAATTGCAAACTTGCAAATTCTACAATATGCATCAAGAATACTTGTTTTTTAATGTGCAAATCAATTCAATCTTATGCAACAATGCTTCTTGTACACCTTTTAATGCTTCCTTTCCTTTTTAATTTTTTATAATTATAAATTTAAATTGTTTAATTATGATGATGATGATGATGGTTAATGTCCACTAAGACCAAATTGGTCTATCAGACCTTAAGAGACTAACTGATTACCTGCGATTCTTTAGAATTTTGTTTATGTGCTCGAAAAGCATTAAGCTAAGATTTCCAAGATTACCATAGTTTTGTTGAGTTAATAGATGAAGATGGTTGGTAGAGTGACAAATATGTTTGAATTTGTTCTTGTCTTAGCAATGCTTATTTTTTTATTTACACTTGTGAAAGCAGATAGATAATTTTGATCTTCTAGATTAGGGTTGATTACATCCTTATAATACCTTAGTTTTATTTTTTCCTCTAACTCTTTATCACACCACATTTCTCCTTAAATTTTGATTTGATGATATTTTTAATAGTATCTTTCTTTTGCAAAATGGTGTCTTCCAATACTCCCCAATAGTTTATCCAAGACTGGTCATCTTTATGCCATCCTCGCTCTAGTCAATGGTGGTTAGGACTCGATTTTGAAGCAATTTGGGAAGCCTCTTGTCTTCCACATTGTTTAAATGTTTCTTGCACATTAGTTATATAGTCATATCCGTGTTGTCAATGGGGGAGAGGCTTGTTTCTAAGAGGAGGATGGGATATGGGATATTTCCTTTAATTTTGAGATTATAGGTTATAAAATTCTTTTGTATTTTCTCTGTATTTCTCCAGGATTCATGAGAGATAATAGAACCCCAAACTTCACATCCATAAAGAATAATAGGTGTAACAAGAGTCTCAAAGAGAAGTTTCTTCTTATCCCAAATCCAATGATCGATTGACTGACAATTTTTTTCAAGCCCATAATAAGCTTTCCATCCCTCAATAATCATTTTCTCAATGCTATAATTCCATTTGAGCTTGTGGTGAACATAAATTCCAAAATATTTGTATGAAGTTACTTACTCCAAGTTGTTGTTGTCATATACGAAGGTATTGTTATCTCCTCAAATAAATTGGTGGAAAATTTTCTTTTGAGGTGATAGGTTGTGGTCCAAATTTTATTCCTAAATTTTTGTAGGTAGGTTAGAGAGTTTGTTTTCTGTAAATAAGCTCAAAAGAAATTTTTGATTTGGTTTGGTCAAGAAAAAGTCAGAATCTCAGGATTCAGTGGTTTAGGCGAGCCTGAAATGCGCTCATTAACCACTGAAACCCCTTGTTCCCGGTAGTTAAGAGGGCAAAACGGAAATGCGGTTAACCACCAAAAACATTTCAACGGGAAAAATGGAAAGCCCATGCTTTCACATGAGCCAACTGTCAGTTGGAGCAATGATGGAAATGTAACCGCCGAAAGCTCATGAAGGTGGAAGGTATGCATGTTCTAATTGTATCTATCCGAAAATTTCACTTCTTGTTGTCCTTTCAACCGCATTTTTCTTTTCAAAATGAAGGCATGATGATGATATGAAAATTCATGCATGTTGTCATGAAGCCTCCCTCTATTTCCAGTCATGAGTACACAATCTATCATGATCCCGTTAAATCCCTCATTTAATCCTCATTCATTATCAATTTGAATTTCAGAGTTATTGAGATAATCCTGAGTCTGTGATTTCATCAATCAAATGCGTTTCCAGAGATCATAATCTCGTTTCTCATGGTGATCATCAAGCACCATTAGATTCTAGCAAATCGCTCTCAAGACAATTAAGCTAGGTTGATTTATCAAGCAAGTTCAAAACCCATCTTGTTTTAGTTTAAAGGAATATACCACTGAAAATCGAAAATTTCAGCATGCTCTCAGTCAATTTGTTGCCTAAACTCGGTTAGTGTTTTAGCTTGGTGATCTGAACTCTATGTCACCCTGTCCTGTTTTCTCTTCCATGAGTCATACTCTCTGTCATCCTAAATCCTAGGTTCTTTGTCTCCCTGGTACTCAGTTTTCCATAATCGCAGGTACAATAAGCATTGACTAATGCCGAAAGCAGGGCCAGTTCTGAGGTCTGAAGTGGATGGAGTTTGGTACCTTGAGGCACAACCTGAGGTGGCTGAGTTCTTCAAGCAGACTGGAGTGTACACCTATTGTGAAAAACTAGTATATTTTCATCAACAGGTGTTCAAGACTTTTGCCAGCTCATATGATGGAAGAATAGGAATAGTGGGAAAATAATAGTTTGTGGTTGATGAGGTAGCTATAGCTGAGTTCACAGGTGATTGTTGGTTTAAATCAAGGGTACCTTCAAACATTGAGTTTAGGTCTTACCTATAGCCTCTGCATAAAGATCTTACATGGAAAAATGAAATACCAATGTCTTATCTGGAACCTAAATGGAAATCTTTATTGAAGGCTATCTTTGTCTATATCACCTGTGAAGGGAGATACAACAGAGTCATGTTCTACTACTTCAATCTTTTAAATCATTTCACAGGGAGATCTCCCATCAATTTACCATTTTACTTGCACAAAGCCCTCACGAAAATGTCTAAACAAGTCAAGGCCAAGCCCACTAAGGTGGCAAGCAGATTGTCTCATCAAGGACTCATTACTCTTATTGTCAAAGAGTCATTGAAGAAAAGGCAGGTAGATTGGAACTATTTCCTCTTCTGGAATGAATTCCAAATTGATTGGCAACAACAGGAGAAGGGTAAAAAGGCTGCCACTAAGAAGACTATTACTCCCAAAAGCAGTCATAGAAAAAGGAAGGGTATCTCACCACCAAGAGATCCGATAGAATCATCCTCTGTTAAGAAGAAAAGAATCAAAAGAAAACTATAGTTTGAGGGTGAGCAGTCCAAGGACCCTGCTACAGGAAGTAACCCTTTAGACCTACCCTATAGTGATTCAGAGCCAGAACAAGAGTTAGTAGAAGAACAAGGTATTGATCACAGAGAACATGAAGCTGTATAGACAGCCTAGAATTTTGAGGTTGAAGTTAAAGAGTTTCAATCACCAGCACGAGAGAAAACTGGTTTGGAAACTCTAGCTAACTTAGCTACAACCATGGTAGACACAACAGAACCTTCCACACAACTAGTTGAAGTTTGTAGATCTGTATGAACGAGGGTTGCCTCGTCCAAAAAACCTTGAACATCAAACAAGGATTCAAGGTAATAATTTTTGCAAATTTTGAAGTTTTCTCAAAGATGAAGTTTCGGTGGTTTAAGCGAATAGGACGACTGTTCATTAACCACCAAAAGCAGATATTTCGGAAGATAATCCACTCAGGAGCTTTCTAGGTTAACCACCAAAAGCCTGTCACTTCTAGAATGATCGAGTTTTTGCACAGATCGAAGTTTTTTGAGTTGGAATGGTTTGAAACCTCTTCGAATGGACATTTGGTGAATTGTCAAGATAGATCCAATATCTATTTTTGATAGATTATGGAAAGAGGAGGTGTTTCAAACGTTCTTGGTATCTTTGACAAAGGCAAAAAATCAAGATTCTTACTCACATCAACAGATTCAAATTTGTATCTCTTGAAGAGTCATCATTCAGCCTTGGAAGGCTATCCTGCACTGCACCATTACTCAACAAGAGATGAAGACCATGAAATCTAGGATTGACCTCATTTTTGGGGATCATTCCACATCTTTTGCAAACTAAATTTTGACTTTCTATCTTCATCATATTTGATCCATGTTTTCGAGATCTCAAAACTACATTGTAAAGCTCTAAAGCTAAAGGTAGAATAGGAACTAGGGGTTCGACTTTGGAGACTTTTTTCATATTATGTACTCAAACTTCTCATTTTCATATTAAGTAATACAATCTTCTTTTTCCATAACTTGTTTAGATTTCATCTTCTTATCTATTATGTACTTGCACTTGGATATTATACTCATGCTGTTATGCGTGTTTATGCCCGATAAGTGTCATCTTATCATTTCATTCATAAGCTAAACTTTGCAAGTATTTCTGTGATTATTGTAATTGGCCATTCATATATGCTTTATATGTGATTCTGTTGATATAATAGTTATTTATCCATACATCCATTTATTTGTAAACTCTCTGAACATTTGTGGTTGAAAGCCTTGTCCATCTAAATGTGTTCATGCATGTTTTGAGTGAGAAATGATTCAGTCATCCGACTTCATCCAAACCCACACTTTTTATTGAGAAAATAGTTACCAAAAGATTAAGTTACTAGGCATCTCTGACTTACATCCTAGGAGAGTTTCCTGGAGTGATAACAAATTGGCACTGTCGTCGTGGAGAGGAGATCGAAGCTCATCTTCCTTGGGAGATGACATAGATCCAACTTTGATGGTAGACAAAGTATGGACATCATTTGGGTTGTAATTATCTATCTAGCGACTCCATTGAAACGAAGTGGCTCCAAAAAGAGCTCCCACTAGGGAGAACCCAGAAGTCCCACTAACAACACCAGTTCTTGACCCTGAGAAGATCATCAGTAAGGGAAAATCTTTACAAAGATAGGCTTCCGGATCTGCAAAGACATTAAATTCAAGTATTCAAAACAACACTTCTTCTTTCATATCTAAAAGGCTTCTAGTTGAATCCCGTGCTGTTGAAACTCATAGTTCTCAGGAAATTGAAAATTTATCTCAAATATTGAAGGTAGAGGAACCTTCACTTTCTTCTAATGTTACTGACTCTATTCTTGATCATGATATTTCATCTCATCTTAAAGAGATAATTACAGGGTCCTCTCAGCAAAAGGAAACCTCTTCTTCATCTTCTTTGAATTCCTCACCCACCAAACCTACAGAAGGTGTTTTCTACACTCATACTAATCTACCTGTTCTTGAAGATATTTTACATGATCTGTCCTCTAAGGAAGAAGAAAGTTTAGCCTTGTTACTCGGTCATTTTTATAAGGCCTCTTATTTTTCACCCATTCCTGAAAATTCTGTTCAAAGTGAAGTGAGACAACCATTTTATTTTAACTCAGTCATCCCATCTCCACCTTCATCTCCTGCAAATTCTTCTTCTGTATCAACCCCCAAGACTCCCATGGCTACCCCTTTAACCAAGATGGAACAGATTTTGGAAAATAGGTATGGTCCACTTGTGTTGCCCAATTGTTTATCTACTATGCCAACTGGAGATTATCAGAAATATATGCCAAAGTTTACCGGAGTGGGGGATTATACTGCTGAAGAACATATTGAAGCTTTTTATGCTTATGCTAAAAATATTAACATTTTAGAAGAAGATGTGTGGACCAGAGTTTTTGTTCAGAGTTTGGATGGCCAAGCTAGGAAATGGTTCAAAGAGCTACCCGCAAATTCAGTCACAGGTATTGAACAATTAGATGAGGTATTCTTAAAACAATGGAGAGAAAGAAGAGATCTGGTATATTACATTTTTGGGTTTGGAAATTTAAGGAGAGAAGATAGAGAGTCGGTCTCAGACTTCATCAAAAGGTTTAATAGACTATTTGTCAAGATCCCTGCAAAGATCAAACTAAGTGACACATCGGTAAAGATCACATTCTCTGCTGCCTTTGATCCAGATTTTTCTCTAATCCTCAGAGAAAGAAGATTAGCCACAATTTCTTTAATGCAATATGTTGCCCTCAAGGTTGAATCAAACATTACAACATCTCAAAATCTCAAAGGAAAGGTCGAGAGAAAGAAATCTGTTGTTGAGCCCTCTTCTTCTTCTAATAGTAAAATGGAAAAGATGGCAAAGATGTTGGACAACTTGACATCTGAAATGTCAAAATTGAAGATCCAGAATCGGCAACCAACAAGGACAAAAGAGACAAATACTTTTGCCCAGAGAAATCCGAATGCTTTCCCTTACAGAAGGAATAATCCACAAGTCCAGATCCTTTAGATAGACAGGAATGCAGCTGATGAGCAGAGAATTAGACCACCTTTTCAAAATACAATGTTAGAAGAAGAACAACAACCATCTCACGATGAAGTCGAAGAAGCAGATGAAATAAATTGTTTTGGTGACGAAAATGGTTCTTCCTTTTTGACACAAGTAGATTATGAAGAAGCCCTGATGGACCAGCAAATTCATGAGGCAAGTATCGAAGAATATTTCTACTTGACAAATGATCAGAAAGGTTATAATTTAAGATCCAAGAATGTTGTCCCGAAACCATTGCTCGCTGCTCCTGTGAATAACAAAGAAGTTGCTTCTCTAGTGAAGAGTAAAGAAGTTGCTGCCAAGCAGCCTGCTGCTCATGTAAAACATACCTCCTCTCTTGCAAAACATTAGCAGAAGAAAACACAGCCCCTAGCTAAGGAGCAAGTCATTCTCAAAGCTCCTTCCAATGAGTTAAAAGCTTCTGATAAATCATTTTTCTCTTTTAATTTCGAATCAGAAATTTAGAAAGTAAAGATACCTATGCCATTAACCGAACTCATGAAGAATGATATCTTTAAGTCATCCATCCTGAAGTCCCTTGAGCCAAAGACCTCTTCATCTGTTGATTTTGTTAACCTACAAGATGACAAGCCAACAATAACTATAGGGCCTATGCTAGAAGATCGAGATGATTCTTGTCCACCATTCTATATATCCCTAAATGTCCATGATAAGATCCTCCACAATTGCTTGCTTGATTCCAGGGCATCACATAATCTTATGCCCAAAGCAGTGATGAATGAGCTTGGGCTTGAGGTCACCAAACCATATCATGATCTCTTCTCTTTTGATTCTAGGAAAGTCAGATGCCTTGGCCTCATAAAAGACCTTGTTATAAACCTTGCCCAATTGCCAATGAGAAGCATGGTAATGGACGTGGTGGTTCCTGATATCCCACCTAAGTTCGGTCTCCTCTTATCTCATCCATGGAGCAAAAGGATAGGAGGTACCTTGCAGATGGATCTTTCGTATGCTACAATTCTGGTGTTTGGAGGAGAGATAAAAAGACTTTACAGAGAGAATCAAATTGCCTACATCATCAACGATGCAAAAAATTCTATAAATCATCCTATTTATGTTGTGGATACTGATTTTGGCTCATGCATTCTTCAAATAGATGATTCTCAATCAACTCCTATGTAGCTTGTGAAGCCTATCGAACAACAAATTGATGATAAGAACATTTCAGTTTGGACCATGTATTTTGATGGGGCCAGTACTAAAGATTCAGCAGGTGCAGGGGTAGTTTTGATTTCTCCTTCAAAGGAGACTATATATTTGTCTTTTAAGTTTGATTTCAGAACTACTAACAACATAGCAGAGTATGAGGCCTTGCTGTTGGGATTAAATTCAGTTAAGGAGATAAGGATAAAAGGTTTAAAGGTATTCATAGATGCGGATCTCATCATACAACAGGTAAACAGTACCTTCCAAGCAAAGCATGTTAGATTGAAAGCCTACAGGGATGAGGTATGGAAAGTAAGAGATTCTTTTTCCATTCTTGAGATTTCCTATATACCCAGGGATATGAATTAGCTTGTCGATTCCCTTACTGTTTCAGCCAGCATGTTTATTCCTCCCATGCCCCCCAGGCTCAGTTATGAAATCCAAGTCAAATATAGACCATCTTTTCCCAACAATATTAAATAATGTAAATTTTTTGAGGATGATGATGAACTTAACAGATTTCTTCAAGTGGTAGATGAATTTTCTGATATGCATGTTGACCAGCATAATCTAAATGTAGAGGAATCCCAAAAGTCTAAGCTAAAACAAAGATTGGGTCAGCATGATATTGTTCAGCTACCTAACAATTATATACCTCGAGGTTTGGTACCTCTTGAAAAAAATTTCGATCATAATGATGTTCCCTACAAGCCAGATAAAAGGGAGAAAGATCCTATTGTTTATGATCACAACATAGGGGGCAAAAGCCAGCCTAAATTCATAAATCTGTCTTCTGAATTGACTGCTGATCAGAAGTTCGAATATTGAAGCATTTTGAAAGAATTTTTTTATGTTTTTGCTTGGAAATACAGTGATCTAAAGACTTATGACCCTGATATCATTCAACACAAGATCCCTCTTGAGAAAGACACCATCCCTTTCAAACAAAATCTCAGACCTATCAGTCCTCTTCTTTTGCCTGTGATTGAAAGAGAAATTAAAAGGCTTCTCGATGCCAAGATCATAATCCCTTTGAGATACTCCAAATGGATTGCAAATCTAGTAATAGTGAGAAAGAAAAATGGTGAGTTCAGGTTATGTGTGGAATTTAGAAACCTAAACAGATGCTCTAAGAAAGACAACTATCCCCTACCTAAAAGGAAACATTTGTTGCAAAGGATTTCAGGGGCTACTGTCATGTCTTTCCTAGATGGTTTTTCCAGCTATAACCAGATTTTTGTCCATACCGATGACCAGGAGAAGACTGCATTTACTACTCCTTCGGGTACCTTTATGTATGCAAAGATGCCATTCAGATTAATGAATGTCGGGGCCACATTTCAAAGGGCCATGGACATATATTTTGTGGGAGAAAAGGACAAGTTTGTCCTCATATATCTTGATGACATCATAGTTTATTCTAGCAATCACGAGGAGAATCTAAAGCATTTAAAAAGAGTGTTCTTGAAATGCAGGCAGCTCAAAATCTCATTGAATCCCAAAAAGTCCCAGATTGCTCTCAACAAAGGTAAGCTCTTAGGCCACATTGTCTCAACAGAAGGTGTAAAGATTGATCTAGCTCGGGTGGAAGAAATTCAGAGGCTGTCCTTGCCAAGGTCAATAAAGGATATTCAATCGCTGCTCGGTAAGATCAATTTTGTTAGAAGATTTGTGCCAAATTTTGCCGAGTTAGTAAAATACATAACATGTATACTAAAAAAGGGGTCTGAGATAAAATGGACAGACATCACAAGGAATTTATTTCAGGATATCAAACAGGCTATCATGGAATCCCCGACTCTAATCAGTCTGGATTACAATAAGATTTTCTACGTTTTTTCCTTTGCTTCTTACGACACAGTGGCAGCAGTCCTGCTACAGAAAGATGATGACAATTTGGATCACCCAGTTGCTTTCTTCAACAAAACACCTAGAGATGCTGAACTAAGGTATGATCCTATTGAAAAACAAGCCTATGCTCTCATAAAATCTTTAAAATCCTTCAGAATTTATATCCTCCACTCAAAATTCATTGCATATGTTCCTTCACCCTCCATGAAATATGTTTTGACTCAGCCTGATATTGATGGAAAGAGAGCTAAATGGATTGCAAAGTTGATTGAGTTCAACATTGAAGTAAATCCCACCAAATTGGTAAAAGGCCAAGGCCTTGCTAATCTCTTAACGGAGGAAAATCATGAGCTACTGGACATAAATTTCATAGGAGAAATTTCAGTGAATTTGCAGATGGAGTTGGTAGCGGATGGACAACATAGCAATCAACAAGTGGCAGAGAAATTGTCTTCTTGTGAATGGTACTCAGGTATTATACATTTTTTGCAAAAGCTAGAAGTTCATCCTGAACTCAGTATGACTCAAGTCTCATCCCTTAAGCTCAGAGCCATCAAATTCTGCATTTACAATAATTTGTTATATTGGAAAGATCCTACTGGTTTGCTTCTTAGATGTTTAGACAAAGAAGAGTTAGTGGAAGTTACACATGAGTTTAATTCAAGTGTTTGTGGAGGTCATCATAAAATCCTGAGGGCTGGATACTATTGGCCTTTCCTTTTCTCAGATGTGTGTGCCTTCGTCAAAGATTGTGACAAATTTCAAATATTTACGGGAAAACAACAACTAAAATATTTACCCCTGAGACCGATAGTGGTGAATGGCCCTTTTCAGTAGTGGGGTTTAGATTTTATAGGTGAGATAAATCCTTCATCTAGTGGTCAACATAAGTGGATCTTANTCCCAAAAGGCTGGTAACAGATAATGCAACGATGTTCAAAGTAGAGTCATTAGTAGACATGTGTAGGCATTAGTAGGCATTAGTATATTCAACCCCCTACTACCCTCAAGGTAATGGCCTGGCCGAATCATCCAATAAGAGCTTAATCAAAATCAACAAAAAACTGTTAGAGGAAAACAAAAAGAATTGGGATTATAAACTGAAATTTTCTCTGTGGGTAGATAGAGTAACTATCATAAAGTCCATAGGAACCTCTCCATTCAAATTGGTCTATGGGACTGATGCAATTTTTCCTGTTCAGTTAATTTTACCAATGGCTAGATTCTTTCAGGAAGAACAAACTCAGTAAAATTATATGGTAAGAAGAATGCTTGATTTGGTGGAACTGTAGCAGGCCCGCGAATAGTTAGTGGACAGATTAGAGATACTTTTGACAGAAAGGCAAAGGTGGATAATTTTCAGGTTGGTGATTGGGTTCTAAAATGGGATGCTCTTAGACAGGATAAAGGAAAGCATAACAAGTTCGATTCTTTGTGGACCGGTCCTTTCATGATAACCCAAGTACAGAATAACAACACTTTCATTCTGCAGAATCTAGGAGGTGAAGAAATGTTCGGTGGCCTGGTAAACGAGTGATTTTTAAAACTCTATTTTGTATAAGGTTGTGAAGCCTGGACATTGTAATGTTAGTTTTAGTTTTTACTTTTACAGAATAACTCCATGCTCGATGGAAGCACCAGAAGATAGTTTTTGATTTTCTTTTTAAGGAAAGGCATTGGTTCTGTGGTTCTTGAAACCTCACAGGGAGGCGTTCATCCCCAATAGGAGCCAGTGTTATCTCCTCAAATAAATTCGTGGAAATTTTTCTTTTGCGGTGATAGGTTGTGGTCCAAATTTTATTCCTAAATTTTTGTAGGTAGGTTAGAGAGTTTGTATTCTGTAAATAAGCTCAAAAGAAATTTTTGATTTGGTTTGGTCAAGCAAAATTCAGAATCTCAGGTTTCAGTGGTTTAGGCGAGCCTAAAATGCGCTCATTAACCATCAAAAGCCTTTGTTCCCGGTATTTAAGAGGGCAAAGCAGAAATGCAGTTAACCACTGAAAACATTTCAACGGGAAAAATGGAAAGCCCGTGCTTTCACACGAGCCAACTGTCAGTTGGAGCAATGATGGAAATGTAACAGCCAAAGTCTCATGAAGGTGGATGGTATGCACGTTCTAATTGTATCTATCCAAAAATTTGAGTTCATGTTGTCCTTTCAACCTCATTTGTCTTTTCAAAATGAAGACACGATGATGATAAAAAAAATCGTGCATGTTGTCACGAAGCCTCCCTCCATTTCCAGTCACCAGTACATAATCTACCATGATCCCGTTAAATCCCTCATTTAATGCTCATTCATTATCAATTTGAATTCTGTAGTTATTGAGATAATCATGAGTTTGTGATTTCATCAATCAAACGCATTTCCAGAGATCATAATCTTGTTTCCCATGGTGATAATCAAGTGCCATTAGAGTCTAGCAAATCGCTCTCAAGCCAATTAAGCTAGGTTGATTTATCAGGCAAGTTCAAAACCCATCTTGTTTCAGTTTAAAGGAATATACCAACGAAAAATGAAAATTTCATCATGCTCTCAATCAATTTGTTGCCTAAACTCGGTTAATGTTTGAGATTGGTGATCTAAATTCTATGTCACCCTGTCCCATTTTCTCTTCCATAAGTCATAATCTCTATCATCCTAAATCCTAGAGTCTTTGTCTCCCTGGCACTCAGTTTTCCATAATCGCAGGTACAGTCAGCATTGACTAATGTCGAAAGTAGGGCCAGTTCCGAGGTCTGAAGTGGATGGAGTTTGGTACCTTGAGGCGCACACTGAGGTGGCTGAGTTCTTCAAGAAGACTGGAGTGTATACCTATTGTGAAAAACTAGAAAACTTTCATCAACAGGTGTCTGAGACTTTTTCTAGCTCATATGATGGAAGAACAACAACAGTGGGAAAAGAACAGTTCATGGTTGATGAGACAACCATAGTTGAGTTCACAGGTCTTCCCAAGAAAGGTGATTGTTGGTTTAAATCAACGGTACCTTCAAACATTGAGTTTAGTTCTTATCTATAGCCTCTGCATAAATATATTACATGGAAAAACGAAATACCAATGTCTTAACTAGAACCTAAATGGAAATCTTTATTGAAGGCTATCTTTGTCTATATCACCTATGAAGGGAGATACAACAGGGTCATGTTCTACGAATTCAATCTTTTAAATCATTTCACAATGAGATCTCCCATCAATTTACCATTTTACTTGCACAAATCCCTCACGAAAATGTCTAAACAGGTCAAGGCCAAGCCCACTAAGGTGGCAAGCAGATTGTCTCATCAAGGACTCATTACTCTTATTGTCAAAGAGTCATTGAAGAAAAGGTAGGTAGATTGGAACTATTTCCTCTTCTGGAATGAATTCCAGACTGATTGGCAACAACAGGAGAAGGGTAAGAAGGCTACCAGTAAGAAGACTATTACTCCCAAAAGTAGTCATAGAAAAAGGAAGGGGATCTCACCACCAAGAGATCCAATAGAATCATCCTCTGTTAAGAAGAAAAGAATCAAAAGAAAACTACAGTTTGAGGGTGAGCAGTCCAAGGACCCTGCTANGATTTAGAGGCAGAACAAGAGTTAGCAGAGAAACAGGGTATTGATCAGAGAGAACATGAAGCTGTATAGACAACTTAGAATTCTGAGGTTGAAGTGAAAAGAGTTTCAATCAATAGCACAGGAGAAAACTAGTTTGGAAACTCTATTTAAATTAGCTACAACCATGGTAGACACACTAGAGCCTTCCACATAGCCAGTTGAAGTTCACAGATCTGTACGAATGAGGGCTACCTCATCCAAAAAACCTTGAACATCAAACAAGGATTCGAGGTAATCATTTTTGCAAATTTTGAAGTTTTCTCAAAGATGAAGTTTCGGTGGTTTAGGCGAACAGGATGACTGTTCATTAACCACCGAAAGCAGAGCTTTCAGTAGATAATCCACTCAGGAGCTTTCTAGGTTAACCACCGAAAGCCTGTCACTTCCAGAATGATCAAGTTTTTGCACAGATCGAAGTTTTTTGAGTTGGAATGGTTTGAAACCTCTTCGAATAGACATTTGATGAATTGTCAAGATAGATCCAATAACTATTTTTGATAGATTATGGAAAGAAGAGGCGTTTCAAATGTTTTTGGTATCTTTGACAAAGGCAGAAAATCAGGATGCTTACTCACATCAACAGATTCAAATTTGTATCTCTTGAAGAGTCGTCATTCAGCCTTGGAAGGCTATCCTTCACTGCACCATTACTCAAAAATATATGAAGACCATGAAATCTAGGATTGACCTCATTTTTGGGGATCATTCCACATCTTTTGCAAGATAAATTTTGAATTTCTATCTTTAGCATATTTGATCCATGTTTTCAGGATCTCAAAACTGCATTGTAATGCTATAAAGCTAAAGGTAGAATAGGAACTAGGGGTTCGACTTTGGAGACTTTTTTCATATTATGTAATCAAACTTCTCATTTTCATATTAAGTAATACAAGCTTCTTTTCCATAACTTGTTCAGATTTCATCTTCTTATCTATTCTCTACTTGCACCTGGATATTATACTCATGCTATTATGCTTGTTTATGGTCAATAACTGTCATCTTATCATTGCATTCATCAGCTAAAATTTACAAGTATTCTTGTGATTATTGTAATTGACCATTCATATATGATTTATATGTGATTCTGCTGATATAATAGTTATTTATCCATACATCCCTTTATTTGTAAACTCTCTAAACATTTGTGGTTGAAAGCCTTGTCCATATAAATGTGTTCATGCATGTTTTGAGTGAGAAATGATTCAGTCATCCGACTTGATCCAAACCCACACTTTTTATTGAGAAAACAATTACCAAAAGATTAAGTTACCAGACATCTCTTACTTACAGCCTAGTAGAGTTTCCTGGAGTGATAATAGGTATCATAATTGATCTTATTGGATTTAATAATCATGACCTTATTCTTATCAGTATTAACAATCATACCCATATTGGAGAAAATATCCTCAAGCATTCTTAGTTGGTTTTCAATATCATGGGGAGTCCCTACCATAAGAACAATCTGAAAGGTAACAAGATGGTCCACAGTTGAATGATATCTCCTAAACCCGACTTGGCCTTTAGCTCTTTTACCATGACTTTCTAGCCAAAGGCTAATCTTTTTTTCCAAAATAATTCCATAAAGCTTGGCTAAAATCAGGCTAATCATAATGGGCATATAATTAGAGAGAATTTTTATATTCCCATTTTTTAAAATAGGAACATTGAGGATTTGCATTGAGATTTTAGGGAAGCCCTGCTTGACTACTAAATTTAAGAGCTCATGTATGTGAGGGATAAGGATAGGCCCTCCAATTTAAAAAATTTCATCTTGGTAGCCTTCAATATCATTAGCTTTCGCATTTGTAAGCCACTTAACCCCAAACTCTATGTCATCTGAAGAAAAAACTCCATCTTCTGTAGGGACAATAGAAATGGTGTCCATCGCATTAGGTAAATCGTAAAGACTTTTAAGGTAGGAATTTCAGTCCCTTAAGGTAATCATATTATTTTGTTTAGTATTACGGTTTAGAATTTGGCTCTAGAACTTCTTAGGATCCATCTTAGATAGTTGTGAAAGCTGCTCTTGCCTTTATTGATATAATTCTTTTTTTTCCTTTTAATTGGGGACTTGTACTTATTGATCTTATTGAGTTTTTAGGACTCATTAGAAGCATCCCAAAATGCTTTCCTAGAAATTTTACATTCTTTATCATACCAATGGTTGCTCATTATATTATTCTTTTTATAGGATACCTCAAAAGAGAACTTGTTAATAGAAGTGGAAAGGGTAGTTGTAAAATTATGATAGAGTTCTTCAATGTTGTCCTTATAAGTTAGGAGATGTAATTTACTATTTAAATCGTTTAATAAAAGGTGAAATTTACTTTTTTGAAAGGGAAATTTCCTTTGATTATCAAAATTATCTTCAATGGCACTCTTGTGCATGACAAAGTTTAGAGTTAGGGTTGAATTTTTATGTTTAGAGTCAGGTTCATGGTCATTTAAAAGGTCAAAATTTGTTATTTGGTTGAAAACGATATCATATATCACATTATCTACAAAACTACTACTTAGAACATGAATAGAAGTGATCTGGTTGGATTTTGGCCACTTCCTTACTAGATTGATAATTATTAGGTCTTGAATGCTCTAGAGCATGACCAACTCAGTACGAAACAAATCTCAATTAGGTCTTAAGAGCTTATTTTGTAGCTATTAGATAAAACAAGCTCTTCATCTACCCATAAAGGATTATGGTTGGAATCAATGCTTAAAAGAGTAACTTGTTTAGTTGCAGTCCTAGCATTAAAGTCTCCTATCAGGAGGATATTACCTTCATTTTTCAATCTATAAATATCTTGCTCTATATTATTATAGGGACAATTTCTATATAGATTTTGTTTCTTATAAAAAGTAGAATTAATAGTTGAAAAAAAACAAATTTCTATATACATCTTCTTAGCATTTGTGTTTGAAATTTCTATCCAAATGTACTGATTGAGAGGGTCGATCTGATGAAGTTAAATGTGAGGAGAAATGTTCTTTATAATATAACAAGTTATGCCTCATATACCTCTACGGTGAGAATTTTAGTTCTATGCCAACCACAAGACAAAGACTTCTATGCTAGGGACCTTAGAATCTTCATGTTCCCAAGTTTCAACTAGACAAGTAATACCAATATCACTCGGGATACAACTTATCATAGGACCTTTGCACCATGGAAATTCATGACAGTTCCAAAAAAGGATCTTGAGTGTCCGAAATTCCTCTTTATATTATCCTTCGTGTCTCTATTCCTAACAATATCTTTTTGTTTTATAATTATTGCCCATTTTCCTTCTTTCCTAATTTATTTTACCTTCTAAACTTCCTTCCTTATATATTTAATAATAAATTTGAATTATTTAATTATATAATATCATTATATGTTTAAATTTTATATTATACTAGTGTTTCTTCTCATTTTGTATATATTTTATTACTTTGTCTTATGCATGTAGGAATATAATTATTTTTAGTAATAGAATTTTAAAAACATATGTTCTAGAATATTTGAAAATGGTTGTGCTATGTTTCTTTAAATATAACCAGTTTTTAATAATAGATTTAAAAGAACATATGTTCCTAAATAATTGAAAATGGTTGTACTATGTTTCTTTATATATAGAACCAAAAATGTAGAGACATTTTTTTTTCAAATGAACTATTATAGGTTTTAAATACTCATTATTAGTCCCTGCCCTTCGGGCTGAGGGACTTATAATAATCGATTTTTTGTTTTTGTATTACTTTGGCTAAAAAACCATAAAACTTTCCTTGTTTTAAGGTAAGGTTCTGAGAAATCATGCGATTGAACATGAAAATTCATATCAATTAACCTAACTTTCAAGTTGGAGGTGTTATTTTGCTTCTTCCCGAGGTAGAAGAGGTGAATACTTTAGCTTTAATTCAATTTCGTGCTCACCTTCAATCAAAGATTTCACGAGTAATTTTTCCAACTCAAGTAATGCTACAACTAAGTCTAGGATTACTTCCATCACATTAAATGCTATATTGTGCTATATTTTTTTTTTCATAAATTGATTAGAAAGTGACACATACTCCCTATATATGTTTTGCTTCATGCATAGTTATGCACACTATCTCCAACAACTATGACACCTACTATGTTCTGCAGCCTAGTTATCACACCTTGATTGATTCAATAGGAGAAAGAGCAAGGAAGGGCCTCCTCTTCTATCCATTAATCCAAGAAAGGAAGGGCCTCCTCTTCTATCCATCCATTAAGCAGAGAGATGAGCTTCAACTTCTTAATTCCTGCACCATCTGGTCCGTTCTTGTATTATTAATTCTTGCACAGTAACATAACTTCACCGAGAAAATGTTGAATGCACTAATCTACTCAATCTTACCTGAGTTAAGGCTAAGCCTCAGCCTAAGGAAAGTCTTGTACTTGCGAGGGGGAGTGTGAAGAAGAGCCTCCTCATCCTATCGCAATCCATCTCCGGTAGAAATCCATCTTCGAGTTTAGAAAAGAAGGAATGAGCACCATGGAGAGGGTCTCCATATGGTCGTGTGTCAGAGGTTCCTTCACTCGGACAGGCTTGCTGTGGCCTCCTCCATCTTCTGACAGAATCTTGGGACCGCCGTAATTGTAAATTTCTTGAAGACTCGTTTTGACTGCCATAACTGTAAACTTTTGGAAGCACTCGACTCTACGACAGTTTCTTCTTGTGTGCACTTGGGTATCAAGCGTGGATTGATGTGATTTTCAAGGATGTATCATGTTTGCTAATAGGGTATTCTTTCCACTGGAATGATTCATTATTTCTTCAATCTAGTGGCTTATTAGATTCAACCTTCCAGTGGTCTTGCCACTCTCTGAGGTGATCTTTCTTTCCTTTTTCTTACATGATACCTACCTTATGCTTGGCATTTCCATCTTCTTCAAATGATGAAGCTAGAGTGACTCTATCCAAAAGCCTATTCTCCCTTGAAAGTAGGTGTAAATATACTTCTCTAGATGCTTATCCAGCTCTTACAGAGGAGCAGGATGACCGTGGGTTGCAAAAGTCACACCATAGTTAAGTATATTCTCTGTAATATCAGATGATGTTGCTAAGTTTGATTTATCCTCGTCACTAGAATACCCCTCAAATGATTCAATGGCTACACTAAGAGAGAAGAAATAATGGAAAGAATCAAGCTTGACAACCACATCATCCTTGGCTAATAGCCTCTGAATATCCTCCCCAACCTTGGAAAATATTGCAACAACATTGCCTAGAATGAAATCACCATTGGACAACTCCACACTATCTTTATTATCTATCAAATGAACTAGAGATCCTAGGATTTTGATCATAATCTCTCGTGTGGACTTGTGGGAGGCACTTGGTGAATAATATACAACATTACACTCTTCCATGTTTATTTCATTTAAGGTGTCAAGGTAGAGTATGTACCCTTCATGCATGTTTCCTTGCACGACTTTTCCTTGGGTTTCTGATGAGAAAACAGTTGGGTTCTCTACTAGATCACTCATATTCATAGTGGGATATAAAGATGCAGTTGGGTGGTACTGTTCAGAATGAATATGTCATTCTGCGCTATGCCATACTGTACGCTATGCACACACACTATTCGTCCTCTGCACTTTGCACACATGATCTGTTGGTTAGAATATCAATTGATTTCTATCTCTTCATTCTGCCTTCTAAACATATTTGGACTATGTCTCTCCCCTCTCTCAGGAAGGCATGGACTCTAATAAAGAAAGACCTAGATCAATCGAAGGCCATACCTATGCTATAGGGAGCGATAGATTACATAATGCCTTTGTATAATTCTCGTAGTTAATAGTTTTTCCCTGCAATGACTCAAACATAGATATTAGTGTGGCGATCAATGTAGTGAAAATAACGTGGATATCAACCTAGTCTTAGCATGTGGTGGATGCATGGATGAGTTATATCTCATGTAACCACGTTGGCCAAAAACATGAAGGTATACTTGCCAAGTGGCTTCATCCTGCCATAAATAGTCCACCCTTTGAGTTTTGAATTAATGAATTCATAGGTTTCAAAAGTTGAAATTTTATTGAACAAGTTTCTAAGATTTTATTGGTTAGCTTTTAAAAAGAAAGTTTGCAGTTGATATATTTCCTGATTAATTTTATAAAAAAAATTATTTATTAACAATTTAGTATTTATGTTGTCGTGTTGTATGCATCAGGGACATGATGATGAAGTCGAGAGACATTCAATATAAACAATGTATGTAAATACAAAGAATATATGTAACATGGAAGGGACCTATATTTATTAAGTCACTTAATCACCCTCAATACTCTTCCCTGCATACTTTCATCTTTCTGTTTCACTAAAAAGAAACCAAAGATGATGAAAGATTAACAAAGTTGTGATATTACTGTTGAGATTGTAGAGCTGTTCAGGCTGTGAGAAGAAGGGATAAAGGTCGATGGCATGAATTTTGAATGAGGATAATATGCTAAATTATCTAAGTGACAATGGTTTTATTTCCTTGTGTTTCTGTGAGGAAGCCAATAGAGGTAAGTTATTACATTTAATAAAAAACTCATCAAATAAAATCTCGAAGTGACAATGATTGTATTCGCTTGTGTTTCTGTGATGATCTCAACAGAGATAAGACATTTTTCTGGTTGTTATTGTGACGTACGAATGGAAGTAATTAACTAATTACAATGGCTTCCGATTCTCCTTCAATTCATTCAAAGACACCTTCAGAAAAAGAGTTGGATTTACAATCACCGTAACTGGATTGATAGGTATTCCAGTACAAAAGAAGTAATTCTCCACAGAGATTTATTAGAGCATATTAACTTACTATTGGGATTGAGACTTGTGCGCCAACTCTACCCGCAAACTCTATACTTAACCGTAGACTCTAGATTTTTCTAGCACTACAAAACTTGTTGATCAAGCTCTGCCAAGACAAAAATACTGATAGACATAAAAATTAAAGTTTTTCCCATCTTGGAAATGAGTGAACTCCAAGTTCCATTCCGGTCATATGTTTCCATGAAACAGGAGCAACATGTCCCTGACTTTAGAGAAGCTTTATTTCTTCCTTCTTGACAGGGACTTGTTGCTCTGCAACTCCACTTGTTGAATTACAAACATGTATCTTACAAAAATGATTTACATGTTTAGAAAGAAAATGGATTTATGTGTAAATATGAATATAACATGTTATAAAAGGTTTTAATATTTTTATTTATAATCATATTTTATTTATGAAAATTGGGGAGATGGGTGTGACAAAAATATATGATTGGAATATATAGATATATAATTTGTTGTAATTAAAAAAAGGAAGTTGTATTATCATTTCAACAAATTTTTATTGAGGTAAATTATAACTTATTGTTTGAAATTAAAAAGTAATATAAAAGTTTCAATTTTTCAAAACTAATGAATATATCATAAAAATAATTTAATTTATTGTTTTTATTCAATTTAAGTCTAAGTATATTAATGTTTCTTATTTATGTATTTACTTATTTTATTGTTTGAATTAATTAAATATGTGTAAATTTTCAAAAAAAATCTTCTATTGGTTTCCCTATGAAAAATATAAAATAATTAGCAATGGTTCATGTATTTGGTATCCCTCAAAGTTTTAATCAACCATGTCATTTGTCATGAAGTTAGTTAGATTTGTTTTTGACAGGGCATTCGAAATAAGGGGTGCACACGAAATTTTATCTATTAAACTTCATTGAGATTATCCTCATTTATTTAGAAAATGATAATTCATCTCATTTTATAAAGTTTCTATATATTTACAAATTTTCAAACAAAGTTTATTTATAACATGGGAACTCTGCTAAAAGACACGGAGAATTGAAAAAACAAATGTAGTCATTTCAAATCACTAAGTTAAAGGTGTTACAAATTCATCGAATTAGGTCGATGTCTAAAGAGAAGGTCATGGAAAGACTTGTTAAGTTCATGATTTATTTTTTAAAAGGATAGGAGTTAGGGGAGAAAAAAATGTATGACTTGGAAAGAATATTTCAATTACAAATTTCCATCCGTTTACTTGTAGATGTTCTCATTGAGTTAGAAAATTAACCATGGAACCTCTTAGGATTCATTATCACTCACTTTGATAGGGAGTCATTATGTTGATGTCTCAATGGAAAAGTGAAGGTGGATCTCTAGGAGATCCATCCTCCTAATATCTATCTTGTCTCAACAAAACCTGTGAGATGTTGTCATACTTTTGCATCAAGTAGTTGAGTAAAGGCATGTTCAATCCAAGTTTTTCCTTCACAATCCTCTACTAGGGATTCTTCATAATGATCATATGTCCATTTAATTCATCCAATCTCCTCAATCCTTCAACATGATGCTCCCTTGGCATGGATGTACCAAGGTTATGACACTTTTTTTCTCTCATCTTGGTATGCAAATGAGTGATTCTCATGTTCAATTCAAACTACCTTATAATCCCCATAAAAACCTATCTTGGCTCTTGTTCTAGTATTACAAACTATTTCATGAATAAATTGGCTAGTTCATTCGTTGACGTAAACAAATCTACTAGCAATACTTCAATTATGATTCACTCATTATTCCAATGCAACCAATGCATCTATGTCTGTTGAGTCAAGTGGCTTAGTATTTTCTCGACTTCTCTCCAAGTCACCATAGCAATTTCATTTTTCATATTAGTTTTCTCTTATAAAGATACTCAAGGAAGACAACTACATGGTAACTCTCGAGTTTCCCCTTGTGGTTGGTACTAAGCATGGATTTTGGACATAGAAAATTGCTAAACTATTGAGTTGTTGGATTCAACTTAATTTCACTCTATGAATGAAATATTTTCTTCCATATTGGATCATTATATTGTTTTCCATCTATATCAATCCTTTCAAACTGGAAAAAATTCACGCAATCATTTTCAAGGGCCATTTTAGTGGCAGGTCCTAGTTTAGAAAAATTGCAGTTTGGAACCTTCTGGGGCCCTTTTGAGGCACGAAGTTACATATTTTGGGGTTAAAACTTTCCTAGAATAGATTGAATCTTGTAATTCTATTGTACACATTGATCGGTTTCGAATGGTACAAAAATCACATCAATAAGAGATTGTATGCAAAAGTTATACCTTATGCAAGTTCACCTACCGTGTTGACCACCATGGTATGAGAGGATGCCACGTAAGACCCCATTACTCATGTATATGGGGTTAGAAACGTATGTAATTTAAAAAATATTCTAGAAAGTCCAAAACCCTATCACAATGCAGGGTTGATGGTGTAAAAACCTATGCCTAGATGGCTATCAATGTCCGTTAAATATGGGGCCACTAGGAGTAGAAGGGGTTCCATTTAAAGTTATTGTATTTTGTTCCATAGAAGAGTAGAAATAGAATTGGGAAATTAGAGAGAAAAATAGAGGTGGTTAATGTTTTGTAACATCATAATAGACAACAAGTCTCAAGTAACTCAATAGAGAGTTCCTTCTCCTTTATACTTGCATTATTTCCATAACTAAGAAAAGAGAGTAGAGAAAACTCAACTTCTAGTCGGGTTTTATCCTTTAAGGGTTTCCCAGAGAAAACATTTGTGTCATTTTTTGGATGACATGTGATTGTATTTTATTGTTCTCTATTTTTCACATTTTATCTATTTCATCCACAAATAGAAAATCAATAACTAAATATTCTAGAAATCTAAAGGAATTTAACCTTCAAAAGTTGATTTTGGTTTTATTTATGAGATGTATTGTGATGAATTGTTCCAAAGGAACGTCCATGTCATTTTATGGATCATATTGGTATCAAAGAACATTTTCCTTTTGGGTATTTGTGGGAAGTTGCAGGATCGACGAATCAACTTATAAATAAGTTGCAAAAACTCTATCCATGATGAACAGGTCTATTTATAATAACCCTAGAATCTAGTAGAAGATATATTTGAGTGGTTGGAAGAACAAGTTGTCGACATCAATCACAATACGAACCTCATCATGGTGGCTATAGCAAGAAAGATCAAATCATCTAGAGATGATGGAGGCTCTAAATCAAATATCATATTGGAGGGGAATTCGAGATATTGGGAGGACATAGAAAAGGAGTCACATAAAGTATCCAAGAAAGAGAAATTGAATTCAAGTGTCGTTAAGACATCATAATGCTTATTCAATATGAAAGAAAAAGTGGACATAAATACATACCAAGGTGATATCGATGCATTAACATTGAATCATTAGCTTCAACAACTAGAAGTTAATTTTAGCATTCACCATATATATGAATGATATAATATTTTTTTTTTTATATTGAAGTACGAGGGCCATGCTTTAACTTGGTGGGAAATCCAAATGAAAAAAATTAGGCTAGAGGATGATCCACAAATAACTAGGTGGAAGGAATTAAAAACCTTGATTGAGAACAAATTATACCCTATCAAATATGTAGAGGACCAATGGATCCAGTGGAATCTGAATATGTAAAATCCCTCTCTTGCGCACACCTCATTGGAATTATTCGTTGAGGACACTTATGTGCCAGTGATCCAGTTGATTATATGATTAATTATTTCTCTTATGTATTATGATGATGTTGTGGATATGATGATATGTTATTTGATTATATTTCTATCGACGGGTGCTATTGACTGGTTTTTCCTAAGTGTGCAAGACTCTAGATAGATTGAGGATGTCGATCGCATCAATGGACCTCCTAGAACTTCAGATCGAGTCCGAGAGTGGACTGTCTATGGTTTGAGTATTATGTTATTGCATATGTGACATATGAGTCGTCTATTGTGATGTTGATTTTGGATCGTTGACATGTTTCTTTGATGGATGAAGGCTGACGATTGCTTGCTAATAAGAATCACATTTGGTGTAAAGGGGTCATGCATGAAAACCATAAATATTGAGAGAGAGGTGTGGCAACAACCCTGCCACAACCTACTAGCACTCTCATCATGGATCGAACTGTAGGTTAATGATTACCTAGTTCGACAGATCGGCAATGTTGTGAGGGAAAACTGAGACAGTGGCTCACGAAGGTTCGAAGGGATGCACAATAAGGCAGGGTCCTTATTCCTTAGAGGTCGTTAGTCTCCCACAAGGTCTCCTAATAGAGTATTCACTCCAAGGGTGGACGTTTGCTAAAATCAGTCAAAAGGCGAGTGGCACCCTTGGAGGACGTAGTGCGTCCTAAAAGGAATGTCGTGGCTGTTAATAATGGTCAATCAATGAAACTAGTTACCTAGAAAACAACATCTCATTCTGACCTGGTCATCCTTAAGATAATTGTTGAATGAGTAAAGTTTTAAAAATTATAAAATTTCCCTTAAAAACAATTTTTCTAAGCCTCGTTGAATTTAAAAGCTAGGTATAAGTAGGACATGAGAACTAAAAATTAATTAAGCAATTAATAAAGGGGGGATGAAGAAAAGTGGGGGTAGAAATTAAATTTAAAATGATTAACAAAGGAATAAATTATTTAAAAAGATTTATTGTTGTTTATGGGAAAAACTTACTAAATTGGAAATTAGACAAAAAGGGGAAATTAATTGCAAATGGAATGTGGAACATAGAAGGGAATCTATTCTATAGAACTTTCCAATTTCTAAGTCAACTAAGCTTTAAGAAAGACGTCGGTCATTAAGAAAATGTGAGGGAATAAAGGGACACCGAGGAGCAATTTTTGGAACTCTTTTAGGTCGGTGACGGAAATTGGAAATTTAATTTAATTAATTAAATGAATTTCTTATGCAACTAAGGGATTGGGTGACAACTGTAAGGGGGATAATATTCCTAATAAAATTTAATAAAAATAAATTAATGTGCATTTGTGAAACTGGTCACCAAGAGAACTCTTTAAAAGAAATGACAGAGGAGGAGAATGGATCACATCTGGTATGTGTAAGGTTATGTTGTCGGATTTTACTCTTGACTGATTTTTCTTGTGGGAATTGAGATTCTCAGCTCAAATATAGAGTGTTATCTCGAACTTGCGAGGCGATCATGGAGATAATTTTCTCTGGTTTGTGCTCGTGGCCTCTTTGCGGCTCGGGGGGCTAAGGGGGAAGAAGAGTACCCCTAGCATTGGTTGGGAGGTACCAGTGAGGTCTTCACGGTTCGCAAGTAGGAGACAGGAAGGAGTGCAAGCGTAAAATATCGACATTAGATTATTTTCCTCAGTTACGGTAATCCCAAACTGTGTTGATTCATTAAGTTTCGAATTAAATGTGTTTGATTCTATTGCATATGTATTCCGAAATTTTATTTAGGGATTTAAATTTTCATGAGACTTAATTTAATCATGAAGATGTGGTGAATTTGTGTTCTCTTCATGGCTTACAGTTATTTTTGTCTCCTTAGAAAAACCCTCACGCTCACTTTTAAACGGATTGGTCAATGCCTAAGCTATTTCGTCTTCTCCCTGGCAACCCAAGCTATGAATTTTATTGGATTGTCTGAGTTGTTTTACTTCTTTAAACCACGAATGGTCCTCTACTTTTATTGCTTGCCCATAAATCAATTATGAAAACATCTGGAGTTTACTTTAAACTGATCTTACACAGCCACAACCGTGTCTTCCTCTGCACATGAAAAGATATGGATTTTTATTTTAAAGTTGTTCTTGCAAGCCAAGAAAATCTGCGTTCTCCGTAAGATTTATTAAATAAATAAAAAAAACCTCAGCCACTGATGTTTTCTCATTGTTCCGATCTTACCACAAAGATCGTTTCCTTGCTGCCACAAATCTAATGGATTTCCCATGAATTTTTTTCCTATAGCAGCGATTTCTTAATTTGAATGCCAACGTTTTCCTTGCTGCCACGAATTCAATGGATTTCCCATGAATTTTATTCTTGTAGTAGTAGTGATTTATTAATTTTAATGCCAACGATTTCCTTGCTGCCACGAATTCAATGGATTTCCCACGAATTTTAGTCCCGTAGAAACTATTTCTTAAATTGAATGCAAACGGTTTCCTTGCTGCCACGAATTCAATGATTTCCCACGAATTTATCCAGGTTGCAACGAACATTTTATTGAATGCCAGCGGATTGTCCTGCTACAACGGGTCCATTAAGAATGCCCGAATTTAACCTTGAGGGAAGATATATATCCTTAAGCATACAAGCTAGTTAGTAAGTTAATAACAATAATTCCCTCATTTTATATTATTATTCTTGATCGAAATTTGAAATTTAGCATTTGGCATTCCCTAATAATTATTACCTTCTTCTATGTATCCATGCATACATATGTATAAGTGGACTTGTAAACATGTATCTAACCATACACGAAAACAAATACATGATGTTTATCCATAACATGTAACCCTAAACATCATTAGAGTGATGGTGCAAAATGAAATCTAAACATAGAGAGATGTTTTATGCCTTCCCCTTTGAAGGATCCTTCTCATTGTGTGATTCCTATATCAGTTGTGTTTATTATTATGCATAATCTAATTCAATATATTAATCATAAATTCGAATGATTATAGAGTAAGCAAGCAACTAATTCCTTTGATTTCTTAGATGAAATAGATAAGGCCATTCATGGTAATCATTTTCCTTAACCTTCATTCTGATATACAATCTTTTAGCTTCAATAATGTCATCACCCACACAAGTACACTACAATGGGTTATGAGGTGGTAAATAACAAGGATCGTTCTAAAATAAATCAGCATTTACACCTACAATGTTTTGGTCGTTCGTAAAATAATAAAATTTTTAAACTGATGAAATGCATGGAAGGTTTCATTCAATGTCACATAATAGTATAAAGCTAGATAAGTAAATGCATGGAAACATTTTATTTTACTTATAAAATACAATAATTTTGTTTCATATGATTTCCTATATGCATATGTATATACATTAGTAAGCAGGTTAGGCACTCTTTCTATCCCTTTAAATAGTAATGTGTGATATATGATGTTAGTAATATTTTTACTATGGTATAGATAGATTAATTTTAATGCATGGAAATGGATGACAGTTATATAGTAACCCTTCCCCTTCCTCAAGAGATCCTAGACATTATAATCTGTAAATTCCCTACATATCAGTTTGTTTTCCTATAGACATCTTCCAAATTGCAATATTCCTACATTAATTACCATAAATTTTGAACCTCCTAAGTAGTGTTGATACCTTGGGTTATTTTATGTAAACGAGAAATTAGTCATCTAAATGATATTGTATGTACATGAGATATTAAAGTGTGATCCATGTTGTTCTTTTAAATGATTTAAATGATGGATGTTATGTAAGGAACAATGGTTAGAATGTTAGACATTTGTGCATATGGATTTGGCGTCATAAATGATAGTTATAGTTTGTTAGAATTCTTGTGCATCTAGATTTTGCATCGTAATGATGGTTAAATATTTTTAGATTTCTTGTGCCATTGGACGTATGTAGTAATGTCAGTTCTAGTTTTCGGACCTCTTACGTAAATGGATTGTATGTCGTAATTATAGTTAACGATTTTTGGTTTTACTTAGCTATTTGTAATCATTGTAAAGTATTGATCAATTGTGAGATTAGATATCTTTACGCTCTGGAATAAAAAGGCTTTGGTACTCTTGCGCAATAGATGACGGGGATGCATGCTCGCTTATATTTAGTTTATTACTTTCATGCATGAAAAATTTAATGTATGGAATGATGGTTTTAGATGTTTAGTTATTTAGTTTAATTAGTTTATTCTTGAATGATGGTCCCAAACTTAGTTTATCTTTTGTGCACATGACAATATAAGGTATTGAATGATGTATTGTATAATGTTTAGATTTTTCTTCTTCGTGCATTGAAAAGTCGATGTAATGAATGGTTGTTGGTTATCTAATTCTTGCACCATGAAAAAATTATTGTAACAAATGTTTTTTTAGATATTATTTATGCTCCTAGCACCATTGAATAAACTACTAACCTCCTTGCCTTTACGCACATTGTCATGTGTTGGTCCAGAAACCAGTTTACACATGCGTGATTAAGCCAAGTTAAATTATCAATTGTTAGTAGATGGATTTAATGACTATTGCCTTGCGTCATTAATTTATAACGTATGATGTATCAATAGCTAGATTACTATTGGGCCTTGAATACTGATGATGTTTGATCAAATTAACAATTGGTTACTATTGTGCCTTTAATCATTTAGACGAATGATTGATTTATTAATTGTTTTCCTGTTTGCCTAAATTGTTGATGTATAACTGATGGATTAATTGAATAGAATGTTTTTGCGCAATTCATTAATGCAATGTATGAGTATTTGAGTAATTAAACTCCTTGTGCACATTGAATTTTAATATAGTTTTGATGGTTTTAGATTTTAGTCTCTTGCATGAAATGCTAGTTTATTCTAACGATTGATTGCACATTTTGATTGGAATTCACTCCATGAATGACTGCTATTGCATTACGCCTTAGATGTAATGTGGTCTATGATGTGTTATGTGAAGGATTACTCAAGCACCATATTTAGATTCATGTTTTAATTTTCTAACGCAACACTAAAAGAAAAAAAAAATTGTGACCTGTTGTACGTCACTTTTTGTCGAAACGTTGGGGATGTTACATATGGTATCAGAGTGGGTTCAACCCCACGACTGTGGATAGCCACGCCTTCCATTGAATTATACACTTGAATAAATAACTTAGAACTAATTAAAAATTTAACATGTCCATGAGTTACTCATGGTTAGAGGACGCTGTGAAGGTTCACGACGTGATGCCAGGGGAGGAGGCACGATACCTGCAACAACACCCACACCAGAGGGGTCCAACCCCCAAGGAGAAGAAAAAGTATCGAGCATGAGCATATTGTTGTACAAGATGCATTGGGTTTGACAAGGTGCTTCCAGGGAAATGTCAGAGGCTTTGACTAATCGTCCATACTGAGATAAGTCTAGGGTGCCTATACCCTTGAGGGTTCACAACACACCCCAGCAAGTACTGGTAGAATTCATGGGGAACTCTAGAAAATTAAGATACTACGTTCACAAGTGCCATGGATGGCTCAGCCGTCGAGACATGGTTAGATAAAAAGGTGATGTGCTTCACACTTCATGGTTACGACCTCCAGCATGAACGTCCACATACCAGTCTTTAGTTAAAGAGGAGCTCTCTTCTAAGGTGGAAGACGATCCTACCTTAGCTAAACATGGTTGTCGGAGCCGTTCTATGGGAACGGTTCGATGAAGGATTCTGGGAGAATTAATTTTTAGAGGAAATCAATGAGCACCATCTCGATGAGTTCCGCGCTTTATGACAAGGTGGTTGTACAGTGCCAGATTATGAGATCAATTTTATGAAGATATTGTGGTATGCCTCGCATTTGAAAACAAAGAAGCTAGAGGTAAAAAAGTTTTTGTGTGGACTTAACTCCAGCTTCGTGCGANAGTAGGCCTCTTAGCTGAAGAAGAATTTACCACGGTAGTCACGGAAGGAATCCTGCAAGACCATCTATACTGATGACATCTGGTGTGTAGAAACATCATATGGCAACAAGACAAGATATCTTGGTATCAAGATACCCTTGTTAATGACACCACGAGGATGGGTTCCTCAACAAGGAACCCCTACAGGGGACCACTTCTTTAGCAGCAATAGCGGTTGCGCCTGTTTAGTGGAACAGACAAGGGTTTCAGGATTGTGGGACAACACCTAATACTCTGGTAACCCAGAGTACGAGATCGAAGACTGGATGTTGGACATGTGGAGAGCCACATTAATAGATCATCTGTCCAGTTGAGAGGGCCAAAGAGATCATGTCAACAGGACACACTCCCATTGTGAATATGGGAAAGGCCCATAGGATTCATGAATGAGGTGAATAACCACCAAGATGAGCACTAGTACACTTTAGTCGAGGTGTCACATACCATCACCAACAAAACTTTTACTATTTGTAAGATCATGTTGCTACAAAGAGCTTTATTCCTAGTACCGTGCTGAAGGGATTCATGTAAAGGAATTCGACATGAGGATCTTAGATTCGTCAAAGGGATTCATGTGCCAACCGAGTGGTTGGAGGAAGGGGTATGAATTTCATCTTTAACCTAGGAAAAGGTGAAATGAATTCTGACCTAAACATCATGATATTAATAAATTATGACGAACTTTTGTGCCTGGTACTACAATGTCTACGAGAGAGCAAATTATTTCAGAAACTATCAAAATGCTCTTTTTTTGTGGGCATGTCATGTCCTACGTAGGTGTCGTTGTGGATTCCTCAAAGGTAGAGGCTCTCATAGAATTTCCTGAACTAACGAACACCCCAGAAGTATGTAAATTCATGGGTTTAGAAAGATATTATCGGTGGTTCATAGAGGGTTTTTCGAAAATAGCGAATCTGATTACGGATTTGCAGAAGCAAAACGAGAAGTTTGTGTGGACTGAGAAATGCATAGAATCATTTCGAAGGCTCAAGGAGATGTTGATGATAGAATCAATACTAAAATTCCATGACATGGACGAGGAATTCTTGGTATGCACTAACGCATCCATGGAAGGATTAGGCAGAGTCTTAATGCAAGATGGTCGAGTGATCACTTACATCTGAAGAAAGTTAAGAAGGCATGAGGAGAACTACGTGACACATGACTTGGAGTTATTATCCATTGTGTATTCCCTGAGAGTGTGGAGACACGACCTCATTAGATGAAAATTTGAACTAAAAACGGACCACTATGGTTTACAACACATTTTTATGCAAAGCGACTTGAACGTGTGAGGAAGGCATTGGTCAAAACTACGTAGCGAGTACGATTTCAAGATTACCTTCATAAAAGGAACCATGAATAAAGTTGTTGATGCGTTTAGTCGGAGACCACGCATTTTTTCGGTGGTGCCTCTTCGGACGAATATTCATGAAATGATTCTAACTACATCATTACAATTAATGGTATACGAGGTTAAGGAACTCTATTGGACAAGAAACCATTTTCGTACCAAATTGAGGGATATACTGTGAACAATGACAAGTCATTGAGATATAGTAACTAGATTTGCCTACCTCCCCACGATGATTTGAGAAGTTTTGATATTATACGAAGCTCATAGAGAAATGTAAATGGCTCATCCAGGAGTCATGAAGATGAGGACATACATTAAGACCTTATTATTCTAGAAATGAATGAAGGTGGACATAGTCAACTACGTTGAAAGATGTCTAGAATTTCAACAAGTGAAGGTTTAACATAGAAATCCGACAGGATTAATACAACCACATGTTATTCTGGAATCGAAATGGGTGATCATTTCAATGAATTTCATTGTTGGACTGCTGCTAACAGAAAAGAGGCATGACTCGATTTTCATGGTAGTTGAAACTATGACAAAGAGTGTTCATTTTATTCCTATGCATACGACGTATCAAGAACCTAACATAAGTAGAGTATTTATCAACGAGATTGTGAGGTTGCATGGCGTACCAAAAGATTCATTTCTGATAAGGGAATCGATGTTTGAAAGACAATTTTGGACGAGTTTCCCAAGAGGACTTGGGAACACCATTGAACATTAGTACAACATGTCCCTAGGAGAGATAGGCTCACCAAAGGAACGAACCAAATTTGGAAGGTTGTGTTTTGTATGTGTGTGTTGGACCAACAAAAACATTGAGAGTTGTTCTTTTTGTTGGTTGGATTTTGCATGCAACAACATCCATCAAGGTACCATTAAGGTGGTACCATTGATTTTATCTACGTGCGATTGAGTCGAATGCCTTTGATCTAGGATAAACTGGAGGAAGGGGTCCTGGTAGGACCAGAAGCGATCCAATAAATGGAATAAAAAGTACAAATGATAGACATAAAGGTTTTTTCGATGCACATCGTGTGACCATAATTATGAAGGGCCTAATGACTAGCCATGCCTCATTCTTTGGTTCATATGCACGATGTTTTTCACGTGTCTATTTTGAGACATTATGTTAATGATCTTACACATGTGATTGACATGAGTTCCTGGCGGAGCCAATCCTTATTCTAGACCATCGCATTTGACAACTACAATGTCGAACAAGCGATCATGTCAAGGTTTAGTGGGACAATTATAGTCCTCACTCGACTACCTGGGAGGATCCATATGATATTCGTCAACAGTTTTCAGTTTTGTTTGATGGCTAGACCTTTAGATATTGTCATATACTTTATTTATGCACTTGTATACTGTGAAACTTCATGATGAAGTTTAAAAAAAGAGGGGGTGTATGTAACATCCTCCTCTTGCGCACACCTGATTGGACTTATTCTTTGAGGACACTTTCATGCAAGTGATCCAGTTCATCATATGATTGACTATTTCTCTTATGGATTATGATGATGTTGTGGATATGATGATATTCTATTTGTTTATATTTGTATCGACAGGTGCTATTGACGGGTTTCTCCTGAGTGTGCAGGACTCTGGACATATTGAGGATGTTGATGGCATTCGTGGACCTCCTAGGACTCCAAATAGAGTCATGGAGTGGTCTGTTTATGGTTTGAGTATTCTTTTATTTCATATGTGACATATGACTGGTATATTATGATGTTTATTTTGGATCGCTGACATGTTCCATTGATGGATGCAAGCTAACGATTGATTGCTAATAATATTCGTATTTGGACTAAAGGGGTCATGCCTGACAACCAAATATATTGAGGGAGAGGTGTGGAAAAATCCCTACCACAACCTACTAGAAATTTTGTCTTGGCTGGAACTATAGGCTAACGATTACCTAGTTCCATAGATCCACGATGCCATGAGGGAAGACTAAGATAAATGTTCACGAAAATTTTAAAGAGTGTGCAATAAGGCAGGGTCTTTATTTATTAGAGGCCCTTAATCTCCCACAAGGTCACCTGACAGAGTATTGCTTCAAAGGGCGGACATCTACCAAAATCAGTCAAATGGAGAGTGGCATCCTTGGATAATGCAATGCATACTGAAGGGCACGTCGCATAAATGAAACATGAATGAATTCGAGTGGCACCCTTGGAGCATGTAGTGCGTCTTGAAGGGAACGTAGCGATTGCTAACATTGGTGAAGAAATGAACCTAGGCAGCTAGAAAACAACATCTCATTTTGACCTGGTCAGGCTTAAGATAATTGTTGCATGAGTAAAGTTTAAAAAATTATTAAATTTCCCTTCAAATTAGTTTTGCTAAGACTAGTTGAATTTAAAGCCTAGGTCTATGTAGGACATGAGAACTAAAAATTAATTAAGCAATTAACAAAGGGGGAATAAAAAAAAGTGGGGATAAAAATTAAATTTAAAAAATTAATGGAGGATTAAATTATTTAAAAAGATTAATTGTTGTTTATGTGCAAAACTTGCTAAATTTGAGCTTAGACAAAAAGGGGAAATTAATTGCAAATGGAATGTGGAACATAGAAGGGAATCTTGTCTAGAGAAATTTTCAATTTCAAACTCAACTAAAATTTAAGAAAGACGTCAGTCATTAAGTGAATGTGAGTGAACAAAGGGACATTGAGAAGCATTTTTAGGTGGGTGAGGGAAATTGACAATTTAATTTAATTAATTAAATGGATTTCTGATGCAACTAAGGGATCAGGTGACAAGTGTATGGGAAAGAATATTCCTAATAAAATTTAATAAAAATATATTAATGTGCATTTGGGCAACTAGTCACTAAGAGAACTCTATAAAATAAATGGCAAAGGAGGAGAATGGATCACATCTTGTATGCTTAAGGTTATTCTCTCGTATTTTGACTGATTTTTCTTGTTGGGATACCAACTCGAATAAAGAGTGGTAGCTCAACCTTGCGAGACAAGCTTGGAGATAGTTTTCTTTTGTTTGTATGCGTGGCCCCTTTGCGGCTCGGGGGGATAAAGGGGAAGAAGAGTACCTCTAGCATTGGCTTGGAGGTACCGGTGTAGTTTTCACGGTTAGAAAGCAGGTGACAGGAGGGACCACACGTGTGGAATATCGACATCATATTCTTCACCTCAGTTCTGGTAATCCTAAACTGTGTTGATTTCAATATGTTTCGAATTAAATGTGTTTGATTCTATTGCATATGTACTCCATAATTTTATTTAGGGATTTAAATTTTAAGGAGACTTAATTTAATCATGTAGATGTGGTGATTTTGTTTTCTCTTCATGGATTATAGTTACTTTACTCTCCTTGGAAAAACCCTCGCACTGGCAACCCAAGCTCTGAATTTTATTGGATTGTTTGCATTTTCTTCCTTGTTTACACCACGACTGGTATACCTTTATATCATCACATCTTCTTCATTGATCCGAGAAATTATCTCATATCAGCCAACGATCTATTTATTATTATTATTTTTTTCTTCTCTACGTTTTGAAGAGGGATGCCACCTCTGCTTTTATTGCTTGCCCAGAAATCAATCATTAAAAGATATGAGATTTATTAAATAATAAAAAAAAACCTCAGCCGGTGATGTTTTATCATCGTTTTACCTCAGCGATCTTACCACAAAGATCATTTCCTTGCTGCCACGAATCTAATGGATTTCCCACAAATTTTATTCCTGTAACAGGGATTTCTTAATTTAAATGCCAACGGTTTCCTTGCTGCCAGGAATTCAATGGATTTCCCACGAATTTTATTAGTATAGCAACAATTTCTTAATTTTAATACCAATGGTTTCCTTCCTGCCACAAATTCAATGTAATTCCCACGAATTTTAATCCTGTAGCAACGATTTCTTAAATTGAATGCCAAGGGTTTCCTTGCTGCCACGAATTTAGTGATTTCCCACGAATTTATCCAGGTTGCAGCAAACTCTTTATTGAAAGCCAGCGGATAGTCCTGCTACAACGGGTTCATTAAGAATGCCCGAATTTAACTTTGAGGGAAGATAGATATCCTTGAAGCATACACGTTAGTTAGTTAGTAAGTTAATAACGATAATTCCCTCATTTTATATTATTATTCTTGATCGAAATTTGAAATTTAGCATTTGGCAATCCCTAAGAATTATTACCTTCTTCTATGTATCCATGCGTACATATGTATAAGTGGACTTGTAAACATGTATCTAACCATACATGAAACGAAATACATGATGTTTATCCATAACATGTAACCCTAAACATCATTACAATGATGGTGTAAAATGAAATCTAAACATAGACATAGATGTTTTATGCCTTGTCATTGTGTGATTTAATATATTATGCATAATCTAATTCAATATATTAATTATAAATTTGAATGATTAGAAAGTAAGCAAGAAATTAATTCCTTTGATTTCTTAGATGAAATAAATAAGGCCATTCATGGTAATCAATTTCATTAACCTTCATTTTGATATACAATATTTTAGCTTCAATGATTGTCATTACCCACATAAGTACACTAGAATTGTAAAATTTAACGCACAATGGGTTATGAGGTGGTAAATAACAAGGATCATTCTAAAATAAATGAGCATATACACCTACACTTTATTGTTAGTTGGTAAAAGAATACAAATTTTAAACTCACGAAATGCATGGAAGGTTTCATTCAATGTCACAAAATAGTCTAAAGCTAGATGAGTAAATGCATGGAAGCTATTTATTTTACTTATAAAATACAATGTAATTGTATAAGGATAATTTTAAATACGTTAATTTTGTTTCATACGATTTCCTATAGGCATATGTATATACATTAGTAAGCATGTTAGGCACTCTTTATATGCCTTTTAATAGTAATGTGTGATAGATGATGTTATTAATATTTTTACTATGGTATACATAGATTAATCTTGATGCATTTAAATGGATGAGAATTATATAATAACCCTTCCCCTTCCTCAAGATGTTAGACATTATGATATGTAAATTCCCTTGATATTAGTTTGTTTTCCTATAGACATTTTCCACATTGCAATATTCCTATATTAATTACCATAAATTGTGAACCTCCTAAGTAGTGTCAATACCTTGGGTTATTGTATGTAAACGAGAAATTACTCATCTAAATGATATTATATGTAAATGAAATATTAGAGTGTGATCCATTTTGTTCTTCTAAATGATTTAAATGATGGATCTTATCTAAGGCACGATGGTTAGAATGTTAGATTTTTTTTATCTGGATTTGGCATTATAAATGACAGTTATTGTTTGTTAGACTTCTTGCGGATCTAGATTTTGCATTGTAATGATAGTTAAATATTTTTAGATTTATTGTGCCATTATACGTATGTAGTAATGCCAGTTCTAGTTTCTAGACCTCTTGAGCAAATGGATTGTATGTCAGAATGATAGTTAAGGATTTTTGGATTTACTTATCGCCTTGTAATCATTGCAAAGTATTGGTGACTTACGATATTAGATATCTTTGCGCTCTGGAATAAAAAGGCTTGGGTACTCTTCCGTAATAGATGAAGGGGATGCATACTTGCTTAGATTTAGTTTAATTCTTGCACGGATGAAAAATTTAATGTATGGAATGATGGTTTTAGATGTCTAATTATTTACTTTAATTAGTTTATTCTTAAATGATGGTCCTAAACTTAGTTTATCTCTTGTGCGCATGAAAGTTTAACATATTGAATGATGTATTGTATAATGTTTATATTTTTCTTCTTGCACGCATTGAAAAGTCGATGTAACGAATGGTTGTTGGTTATGTAATTCTTGCACCATGAAAAAATTATTGTAACGAATGATTGCTTAGATATTATTTATGCTCCTAGCACCATGGAATAAACTACTTACCCCCTTGCGCCTAGACCTTCTTCCCATTCAAATTCATGCGCATTTGAATTAAAGTAATGATTACTCTCATGCCTCTACGCACGTTGTTGTGTGTTGGTCCAGAAACCAGTTTACACATGCACAGTTATACCAAGTTAAATTATGAATTGTTAGTAGATGGATTTAGTGACTATTTCCTTATGCCATTAATTGATAACGTATGATGTATTAATAGCTAGATTGCTATTATGCCTTGAATATTGATGATGCTTGATCGAATTAACAATTGGATACTATTGCACCTTTAATCATGTTGATGAACGATTGAATTATTAATTATTTTCTCATGCGCCTAAATTGTTGATGTATAACTGATGGATTAATTGAATATAATGCTCGCACACAATTCATTAATGCGATGTATGACTATTTGAGTAATTAAACTTCTTGTGAGCACTGAATTTTAATGTAGTGTTGATGGTTTTATATTTTTGTCTCTTGCATAAAATGCAAGTTTATTCTGACGAGTGATTACACATTTTGATTGGGATTTGTGCCATGAATAACTGCTATTGCATTGCGCCTTGGATGTAAGTTTGTATATGATGTGTTATGTGAATTATTACTCACACACCATGTTTAGATCAATGTTTTAATTTCCTAACGAAACACTAAAATAAAAATTGATTGTGACTTATTGTATGCCGTTTGTTGTCTTAACGACAGGGACGTTAGATGGTGGATGGAAGCACAAGTTGTCAACATCAGTCGCAACAAGAACCTCCTCATGGTGGCTATAGCAATAAATCTTAAATCTCAAATTGTTTGGAGATGATGGACACTCTAAATCAAAGATCATATTGGAGGGGAATTCGGGATATTGGGAGGACATATCAAAGGAGTCACAAAAAGAATCCAAGAAAGAGAAACGGATTTCAAGTGTATTTAACACTTCATAATAGCTATTCAATATGAAAGAAAAAATGGACATAAATACATACCAAGGTGAGATCGATGGATTGATAATGAATCATTGGTTTCAACAACTAGAAGTTCATTTTAGCATTCACCATATAGAGGAATGATAGAATATTTAATTTGTTAGATTGAAGTACGAGGGCCATGTGTTAACCTGGTGGGAAATCCAAATGGAAACAATTAGGCTGGAGGATGATCCACAAATAACTAGGTGGAAGGACTTAAAAACCCTCATCGAGTACAAATTATACCCTATCATATATGTAGAGGACCAATGGATCTAGTGGCACTACTTGATGTAGTGTTAGGGGTAGAGTGTAGAAGAGTACACCACTGAGTTTGGAAATATTTCCATCATGCTAAGTATCTCTCCCAAGAACCCAAATGTACTCCTCAAGTATATTGCAAGTTTACAAAGTCATATATGAAAGCAGGTGATGTTATTCAAGCCGATGACAATGGATGAGGTGTGTGTACAAGAATAGTACCTTGAAAACATAGGACAAACAAAGAGGGAACCAAGTGGTTTGAAGCAGAAAGGGCACCTGCAATATTCCAAGGAGGCTAAGAAGAAGTAGAAATGGGGGTAATATAAGAGGAGAACAACCACTACACATCAGTGCAAAGATCCTATCACCCATTGCAATCATTGCAGAATTAATGTCCACACTAAGAAAAAGTCCTAGAAACAAAATACAGATCTAAACTGGAAGAACCCCGAGGACGACAGAAAGAAAACAATCCTTCTAGACATAGATTCGAGAAATAAATTTTAAACTAGCTCATATGCAGATGAAAATATTGTCCGCACATTTGTGGATAAGGAGGTGAATCTAAGTATCCTTCAACACTAGGAAGGGAGCAATATGACCAAGTTCTTCTGCATCAATATTTAGGTCAAGAAGACAAAGATAGATGCTTTGTTTGACTCTAGTTTATAGGTCAATATCATAGCAACAAATCTAGTTTTAAATCTTGTATTTGAGGTTCATGATCATCCTAGAGCATGTCTAATGGGTTGGGTGAACAAAAATACAAATACAAAGGAAATGAAACAATCTAATATTAAATTTTCTATAATTGTTGATTTTATTGATGAAGTGGAATTGAATGTATTACCCCTTCATCTATGTGTAGTAGTGTTTGGAATCCCTTACATGTATATGAGGGGTGCAATATTCATTTAGAGATATAACCAATATCCATTGATCAAGGATGGTAATTCCTACATCATCAATTCACTTAAAGGAAACTCAAATATCTTACTGGTAAGTTCCAACCAAGCAAAAAATTTGATTAGTTCCAATATGAAATATGTTTTTGTTCTCTTAAGAGAAAATCAATCTAATTATGAGTCAATGAGAGTGAAGACATCCATAGAGGGGTGTAATAAAGAGAAGAAACATAATTTGGAGGATTTTCTATAGGAATACATAAGAGTGTTCAAGGGTCCTAAAGGGATACCACCCAAGAGGGATGTGGAGCATGAAATACAATTATTTCCACATGCCCCGTTGCCAAATACTGGGTTGTATAGACAATATGTTCTAGAAGCGAATGAAGTAAAGAAGCAATTGCAATAATTGTTAGAGAAGGATGTGATTTGACCAAGTACCTCACCTTGTGGGTCACCCATAATAATTTCAGCCGAGAAGGATGGGACTTGGAGAATGTGTACCAATTATAGGGCATTGAACAAGATTACATTGAAGAATATATACCCTCTTCCAAGGATTGATGATCTTTTGGACTAGCTACAACATTCCAAGTACTCCACTAATATGAATTTGAAATCAGGATATCACTAGGTATGAGTCAAAGAAGAAAATACCTAGAAGACATGATTCAACACAAGGCATGGTTTCTATGAGTGGTTGGTTATGCCATTCGGTTTATGAAATGCATCAACAACATTTATGAGACTAATGAATGATGTTTTATGACCCTATCTAGATACATTTGTTATTTTTTATTTGGATAATATATTGGTTTATAAGGCTGCATGGAAGGACCACATCTCACATCTTATGTAGGTGTTAGAGACACTAAAAAAGCACCAATTGCTGGCCAATATCAAGAAATGTGATTTTTCTTAACACTCTTTGGTGTATTTGGGGTATGCGATCAATAGAGGGGAGCTCAAGATAGATCCTAAAAATATGGAGGCCATCATGAAATGGACATTTCATACAATTGTCACTGATGTTAGGATTTTTTTTGGAGCAAGCCAGTACTTGCGTAATTTCATAGCTTCATTTTCAACAATAGTTGCACCACTCCACACCATAATATCCCATGGGGGAAGAATTAAAATAAGACCTTTGATGAGCTAAAAAGAAAGATCAGTAAAGCATGAGACTGTGTGCTACGAAACTTGTAGAATGCTTTTGAAGTGGAAACAAATGCAATTATGTATGACATGGGAGCAGTTATGATGTAGAAAGGAAGGCATGTACGCTATCATTTTAAAGTACTTCATGGGATATTTCTCAACTACCCTACCTTCAACAAGGATATCTATGCCTTGGTACAAGATGTACAAAAGTGGAAGCACTATCTGATAGGAAAGGATACCATCATCCACATAGATCACCAACCACTATAGTATTTTCAAGCTAGGAGTAAGCTACAAAAAACCATGCATTACAAGTGGATGAGGTTCTTACAAAAAATGTATCTAGTCATCAAGTATAAGAAGGTTAGCACAACTAATTTGGAAAACATTCTTTGACAACCACCCACATCCAAGATCACATATTTGGGAACTATGATGCACATGGATCCTTTTACCCATAATGCATACAAATAGGCATAAATAGAAGACGAGGACTTTAAGTAGGTGTTTCATTAGCTATAGGGAAAACTTCATATATAAGAAGGTGATGAAAACAATGACTATCATTTCCATAATGGTTTACTCTACAATGTTGACAATATTTGTGTCCCTAAAAATGAACGATTGCATCTTATCAAAGAGGCTCACAACTCCATGATTGCAAGAAATTTTGGTGTTTGAAAGGCAATTTCCCATTTAAAAAGGTATGATTACTAGCCCAAAATGCAAGAAGATGCAACACAATATATTATATGATGTATTCTTTGTTGTACCAACAAGCCCAATAATAGGAAGCAAAGTCTATACCATCCCTTGCTTGTACCAACTCGACCTTGGGAAAGAATTCCCATGGATTTTGTGGTAGGTTTACTATCCAAATAAAATGAATATGACTATTTATTTATGGTAGTTCATAGGTTCAAAACAATGTGCATTCTCATGCCTTCTATAAATACCATCAAAGGATCGAAATAAATAAACATGTTCTTTGAACATGTCTACGTGCACCTTGGGAAACCAAAGAGCATCATCTCATATAGGGAGATCAGATTTCTCAATGTATTTTGGAATACGTTGTGGGACAATATAGACACTAAGTTGAAGAGGTCTACAACATTCCATCCACAGAAAAATGGGCTAACAGAAGTAGTGAACAAGGATTTTGTGCAACTTTTGAGAGTTTAAAATCAAAAGGATCTAAAGACCTAGGATGGAAATTTGATATATATACAACACTCTTATAAAAAATCAATTGACACTTCTACTGGTAACTCACCTTTCTAAACTTTCTTTGGGTATTTTACACCTTCACCCTTAGATTTTGTATAAGGAATATATGGAGGAGTGAGGGAGGACCTCACAGGATATGCATTAAAAGAAAAAAAACTTGGTTAGAATATTAGGAGGATCCATTTGCAAGTACAAGAGATAGAGAATATGTCATAGGAAAAGTACAAGGCTATACATTAATAACATAGAATAGAGAGAATATTTGGAGTGGTAGATAGATTATAGTTACAATTGACTAAGGAAATACTATAGGGTCCTGGTAAGTAGATCAATGCTCTTTGTTATGGTCCATTTGAGGTATTGGAAAACGTGGGAGATAACACCTACAGACTCATTCTACCCCCATACATATGAATTTACTCAGTACTAAATGTGGAGAATCTCAAATTCTATAAGACTTCCATGTTGTATCATGAGGAGGAGCCAGTCCTACCTTCCATAGAGGACTTAACACCAAATGCTCAATCATAGTTGGTAGAAAACATAGTTTTGTAGAAGTGGTCCAAAGATACAACACATGGGGAGTAATACCTTTTGTAGATTGGGTTGAAAGGACAACATACATGCAAAGAAAAGTGGTACTCCAAGGATAAGGTAGAGGAAAAATGTCCTCAGCTCATTCAGTAAAGATTTTGGGGACCAAAATCCCCCATAGATGGGGAGGTATGATCCATATTGGATCATTTCATTTTTTTTCATATATATCATTCCTTTCAAAGTGTAAAATATTAGACAAATAAGATTAGAGGTTCATTTTAGTAGTAGCTCCCAATTTGGAAAATTGGAGTCTGGAACCTTATGGGGCCATTTTGAGGAATCAAACGATATTTTTTCAGTTAAATATTTGTCAACTTATATAGGACTATGTGATGATATTCTACACATCAATACATTTACAATGGTGAAAACATCCCACCAATTAAAGCTCATATGAAAAATTTGTGCCTCCAACAAGTTTACCTACTATGTTGACCACCATCGTATGAGAGGATCCCAGATCATCCCCGCCAACTCATGCATGTAGGGATAAGAACGTATGTAATTTCAAGAATATTATCAAATGAAAATAACCCTATCACAATTAAGGGATGAGAAAGTAAAAAACCCGACCCTAGATGGCTATCAGGGTATGTTAAATATCAGGCCACTAGGAGGAGAAGGGATTCCATTCAATGTTGTTGAATTTGTTCCATAGAAAACTAGAACAACTAGGAGTGGGAAATTAGAGAGAATAAGAGAGGGGGTTAATGTTATGTATCATTCTAATAGGACAAAAGTCTTAGGTAACTTCATAGAGAGTGTCTTATCCTTTTTACTTGCATTATTTCCATACCAGAGAAAAGAGAGCAGAGCAACGTCACCTTCTAACTAGGTTTTCTCCCATAAGGGTTTCCTAGAGAAAATCATTGTGTCATTTTGTGGATGGTGTGATTGTATTTTAATGTTATCTATTTTCAACTTTTTTTCTATTTCATGCATAAGAAAAAAATTAATAACTAAATATTCTAGAAATTTAAAGGAATTTAACCTTCATAGATGGATTTTGATTTTACTTATCAGATATGTTGTGACGAACTATTCTAGTGGAATATCTATGAAAATATATAGATCATCTTCACCCAACACCACTTTGAATTCATCTATAATAACAATAGTGAAACTCACCCTTCTGTTCCAATCCCCAATCTTCATCTAAACATATTTGATCATACCAATGACCCTATACACATTGGAGTTCATCTCCTTAAACAAGGTATGCAATGGCTTAAGAATCCTCCAAAGTCATTGCACCACATCCTCCCTTATGAAACTGTGATTTTCTCCACTGTCCACTATGACCAGCATTGAAATCTGATTAATTTTGTCCTGAACATAGCTAAATTTCATCATGTCTACATATGGGTTTTCTACTCTCTCCAAAGCATTCAACTTCTCCTTAAATAGACAATTCTAGGAATAATATATGTTAGCACAAATCAAAAAAGAAATTGGCTTCTTCTCTTTTCCCATGATTGTTTGTTTGTAACTATATTTACTATTATATTCCTTGACCTTTCCTTTATCCTTCTTCTTGATTCCTTACTTATTACTTTGGGAGTCCTTGTTTCTTTTAGCACTGGTCTTCGATTCACCCATGAAGTCCAACAACTTGTCCACTATGATGATGGTTTCTACAAGGATATGCATGTTATGGAATCACAAATCACTTTGTGCCTAAGGTTGCAAAGTATTCATGAAGTGGAAAATATTTCCTTCTTCAAACATATCCTTGATTTCGAACATGATCCCAAAAAACACCTTGATATAGGCCTTGATCTTACTAGTGTTCTTAAGTTCCAATAACTAATTTCTTTTGATCGATGTTTGGTTCCCTGGATCAAATTGTGCCTTCAAGACTTCCTTCATCTCTACCCATTTTCCAATCTTCTTTGTTGTTCATGCAACTTCCAAGTCCTGTTCTCAATTCCTCCACTAAATCTTAGTAGTCCCTGTCATGACATTCAACTTGTCTTTTTTTGAACTTCCATTCAAGTACTCCAAGTATTGATTAATGTCACAACAAATGTTTCCAGAAACTTAGCATTGCGGGTAGCATCATAAGGTTCGGGTCATTTTATTTTGATCCTCATTAACAATATGGATGATATTGACCCACTTGATGTAGCTCATTTCAATAATGTGATGTTTTCCTCTTGGTCCTTAAACTTCTTGGTGAATGAAACCAACACATATTATATTACCTTGATTCTATCATAAACATAATTGATCAAGTTTCCTATTATCTCATTCACTCTCATATGGAACTACTGCACGAATTGATCAAATTCATTCACCATCCGACTCATTTTAGTCTGCATACATTAAAATTCCTCACCATGTTGGCATATTTCCTCTGTCATTTTTCCAATGTTTCATTCTAAAGTCATAAGTTGATCCTTCATTTTTCCTATCTTAGCCTCCCTCTCAGTGTCACTACCATCTGCATGCCACACACTCTTATTAATTATCAAAGAAATATGTGACCAACTTTGCGATGAGTTATGTGATGAACTCTACTATCAATATGCATAAGTGTGTGTGCTCATAACTACCTTCACATGTTGCGACCCCATCCTGTCAATTATCTCGGTAATGAACCAATATCTTCATTTAATTGTTCACTAGACTTGCATTTTGAACAATTTTTTATGATTCTCCCTATAACCACTATCACATCCATAGTTCATCTGTAAACGGTAGGACTATGGCCTATTTGTCTCACCAAAATGGATACTTTGTAGAAAAAAGAAATTATAACCTTAGCTCTTTTGATTATGGAAAATTCTCGATCAATGAAGACACAATTAGAGTAGGAAAGAAATGAGTTGGAGAGATGCATAATGTTCATTTGGAGGTAATGCAATTTGACCAAGCTGAATTGATCCAAGTTAGATTTACCCAAGTCATATTTACCCAAGTCAAATTTATGAAAGTTAGATTTACCAAAGTCGGATTTACCCATGCCAAGTCGACCAAGTGATATTTTTTGGTTGAATGAAGAAGGGAAATCGACCAAAGGGGGAAGCCAAGTCGAAGTGAGTTAACTTGTGGATAAAAAAAATAGATAAAAGGTTAATTTGATAGACAATAATGAAGGTAAACCCTTTGCATGATGGAATCAGTGAGCAACAACTACAAAGAAGGTTCAAGGGAAGAATTTGATCGCTAGTGGTGTGTAAAAATGTTTGGAGACTGATTTTAATAACCCATGATGTAGTAAAATGCCTAGGGAAATTTTTTCAACCCAGATCAATAAAAATGCTTGGAATCTTGTTTTTGAGATTCACTGATAGAGAAAAACGTATAGAAGTTGACTTGAGCATTCATGGACAGAGAAAAATGTATAGAGGGATATATTGGTAGCACACCAATTGTCAAAACATGTATATGGTTCCTGGGTAGGTAACAAATGCCCCAAAATCCCCAAACTTCAAGATATAATACATATATTATTTATGGGAAAAGGAAAATATGCCCAAGAATAACAAATTATATGTGCAGGTGCTATAGGCTGAAAATTTACTTCAACAAAGTATGCATAGAGTATTGCAACTCATAACAAAGGTACACAAAAAAAAATGTGTTAACTCATAGATATCAACATTTAAATGGGAATTTTTTTATGCTCAAGAGAAAATTACAAAGGGGTCAATGATACACCGACTCTATCTATTGTTACTCACTGAAATTATAGAATTGCAGAAGCCAAGTCTCAGAGACACCTTCGCTTAGAGTGAACAGGCACATTATCTTCTTTATCCACTCAACATCAAGTAGACTTTCCTCTTAGAGCTTCTATTTCTAAGATTTTCCTTCCCTTTTTCTCCTTGTGTATCCCTTCCATTCCACTCTTTTCTTCAACATTCATTTTTTTAGTGCACTTCCTTTGGAATGTCAATCGTGACATGGTTCGTTTCCACTTCCAATTTTTCATAGAAGAGAAACGTAAATAAATAATAATAATTACAAGTTTACAAATTATGTTGGGTAAGGCTCCAATTTGGATCACACCTGTCGATTTGTATTATTTTGGTCCCCAAAAGCTTCATCTCCCCTGAATATTCTTATCTAATCAACAAGCAGACTTTGTAAAATCTCGAAGAAATTATGCCTCCAGTGTAGGATAAAATTTAAGAGATGACTAGGGGGTGGATTTTGAAAAACATTGTTGTTCTTCTCATGGTTGTGTATGACATTCATTGTTGTAATATTTTGTTGGACTACCACTACTCCTTGGGTTGTAAGTTCCAACAACTATTTTTTCCCCTTGACCTTGACTTTGAGCTTTCTTCTTGGTTGTCTAGTTTTTAGGATGGAGTTATAAATGAAACCTCCAACATTTGAACTCCCAATTTCTAGTCAATCTAAATTACTAACAATAGTTCCAACATGGGATGCTTTAACTTCTAGACTACCAACAATTACTAGCCTTATGACCCCTTTTCTTGCAACAAAAACAAACTAGGCCATACATTTTCAGTCTTTGATGATGCTTGGTTGCTTGGTTCCACAAGAATTGGAGCTAATATGGATGGGAAAATCATCTCTTTGCTTACCTCTTCCAAGTTTCTACAAGAATATTTGTTTGTCTTGTTCACACTCCTACCCTAGATGCCATTTTCTCCACAAGAATGACTTATTTTCTCATTCCTCTTTCCTTAACAAAAGTGGTTTGAATTTCACTTGTTCTTGATTCTTGTCCATTGAATCCTATGCCTTCATGATTCAACCTCTCTTGAGCTACAATGGGAGTCAAAATCTCTTAGCATTCCTTTCCTATCCCCTAGAAATTGTATCTCAATTTCCTCATGATCTTGGAACCAATGCCTTTACTATTCTTTTCAAATTCACAAAAACATTTCTTGAGGAAGGGTATAAAAAGGTGAGTTTTCTAGGATTGACTCCATCATGTTGCTAGTTTCCTTAACCTTCATTAACAACAATTGCATTGCCATGTATTTTACTACAATAATGATATGCTCTAGTCGATCAAATATCACTTCTATGTCTTCCTTGTCATTTCCTACATGAGGACTTCTCACCATTGGTGGTCTTCTACTTCTATGTAGGCCTTGCAACAATGCATGTCTATAACAACCCTAGTTGAACAAATGTGAAGCATTATTACGTAAACATTAATTAGGGGATTAATCATCTTAATATGATATTAATTAAATAGGATAGGTATAATAAAACTAATTAAATAATTATTGATTAATTAATGGTTGCAATTGATTAATTAATTGATTAATTAAACTACCTATTACATTTAAAAACATGAGTATTAAATTTAATAAATTAATAAGTTATATAGTTAAATTGAAAGGTTGCGTATCCAACAAGGGATAACATATTAACTACATGAGGATAAAATAATAAAGGAGGGATAAGGGGCATTAACGGAAAGGAATAAGAAGGTAATAAATGAGTTAGGTAGGGAGTAAAAGAGGCAGGAAGTCGGTGAAGGGGGGATAAGGAAAGGAAGGAGTTGGATGAGAGGCCATTCTACGGAGGTTGGAGGGATGAATTTTGGGGAGCTCTGGATTTTCAAAGAGAAGTGAAGTTATGGAGTAGGATTGATAGAGTGCACCGGAGTTTCTGGGGGTTTTGGGCACGGGGGCCAGGATATACGTTGATATCCTGGAGCTAGGGAGTTACCTAGTTGGAAGGGAGGAATGGTTTTGGGCAGTGTTTAGAAGCGATCAAGGAGGCAAGCTGCGGACAAACGGAGGGATAATAGCATCAGGTTCAGTTATTTATTTCAAATTTTGCATTGTTTTAATCTCTTATAAAAATTTATTATAATTGATAAATTTGTAGGCGAATGTGCTAAATTATAGAAATTTCTTGACTTTTATTGTTATGTTGTAAATTAAATGGTTGTTTATTTAATTCGGCCCCCTACATATGGTATCAGAGACCTAGTTCAAAATATGGAACCAAGGGCCTACCTACCCACCCATAAATTTAAATAAACACTCCTACTTAGTTGTGGTAAAACCCTAAATAAACGTATTAGGTTAAATATAAATTTGGGGCCTTAAGGGCCAAGTTCCCAGCTCTAGTCCTCTAGTCCCTCCTGCCTAACCTGCAAACGAAACCAAATGCACTATTAATTGATTATATAAACAAATCTAAAAATATATATAAATGAAATAAGAATTGAAAATGTTAAAAAAAACAAAAACAAATTACCAAAGTAAAACAAGCAACTAGGGTATGGTCAATTTGATAGATTATCAAGGTAAAACCAACTTAACTCGACCTTGAAAGAAAGAGGGTAATTGTACTCTGACAGAGTGAGAGATTGTCCACGGAGGCCCAACGGAATTCTGCATTTGAAATGAGGGAAACAACAATCTGCGAATGGACCACTGAAAAGACCCAACTCTGGAGATAAAGAAAAGATCAAGACAAATCATGTAACCAAGTTACCACCCTAAAGAACCAGCAAGCACTCTTTGCGAGGGCGTAATCTAATTTATCCTGTGGTTGGTCACCTAGGTGCCTCAGTGTCAAGAAGGGAATGGAAATGGTTTTGGGATAAACAATGACCCACCCTTTTCTCTTATGCATATAAATCGGATTAGTACTATACTAATGTAGTGCCAAGATGGAAATGCATATGAATTTGATTAGTAGTGTACTAATGTA
>JASDQU010105704.1:47790-58928 GCA_032191745.1 Picea mariana | reverse complement strand
TTATATTCAACTTATTACTCATCAGCAGTATGTGATTGGGTCCGACAATGTCGAATGAAGATGTGATTGATGTACTTAACAATGTCAGTGCAGTGTTGATTTTCATATTGTTGAGTCAAATGTTAATATTCTAGGAAGAATGGATAGGTGATATAGGTCAAGTGGGGAGATCATTCCCTCACTTCATGTCTGAATGATTTCATACTTTTTGTGGTCAAAAATCTTTCCAGTGGGAAGGTTTGATCCGGGTGGATCATCTCAAAATTTGATAGATTTAAAGTATTCAAATGACAAAGTAAATCTTACGAAGTGGAAGAGCTCATCAACAGCTTTCCGGTGACATTCATTTCAAGGAAAATGACCTTCAGATGACAAAAATATGAACAGTTAAAGTTCCATCAAAATTGATGGAATATGGTTAAAAGATGGTTAAAATGAGGGGGTTAAATGTGTTTTGGTTTGATAAAAAAAGGAGTGGTCAAGGGACTAGCCATTAACCTTGCCAACACTGAGGCATCCCCTTGGTATTTAAATATATATCAAAAACCATATAACAAAAACCCAAAATATGAATGAGATTTTATAAAGCGCAACATATAATATAATGGTTTTATATTCATATAAAACATATGTAATAAATACCATATGTTTAAACTATAGCACGTCAACCATAAAACATGGATATATATGTTATAAAGCCAAAACATGCACATATATACCATATCATATAGTATTAAACTTTGAATAAAACAAATGTTATACCATATGTATTAAAAGTCGCACACATATATGTGTATAGAGGGGAAGCCAACGGGTTTGACACCGGGACATCTGCCTCCCCCAACAACTATAACAACCACGAGCTACCAATGCGCCACCTCCATGGGACGTGGAAAGGAATGGTGCATCAACCTTATAAATTGTAAAGATTTGGGTGATTTTGGAGGGTGCGTGGCCCATAGATCGCGCCCCCAAAACTATCATTGTTTATTATTTAAATGGAGCATGGCATGCAGACCGAGGAGGAAGGAGTTTTGATGCAGGCAGAGATAGGCACTCATATCGAGGTGATGCTGCACAATGATCGAAGTGAATTTGCAAGCAGATCGAGGTGGTATTTTCACACAGTTCGAGGTGGTACAAAATTGGCACGCATCCCGAGGCTCTATGGACTGTACAATCAGGGGTAGATTGGGAATAGTGCCAAAAAGGGTAGTCGAAGTCCAGTTTCAGAAACATATCGAGCTTATACTCAAAAGTCTCGATTTTTTGCAAGGATTCCAGATCCAGCTTCATTTTTGCATTCGGGCATCCAGACAGAAAAATGCTCACAGAATCTTCCAGATACATGGAAATGTATCCATGTTCATACTTAAAAGTCTCAGAATTTCATCCTGCAACTGTTGTTGAAGTCTGTTACTGTATATGACAGACAGAACTCAAAATTCACTTTGTAATCATTTGAATACTTAATCTATCGGCCTTCCCATTTGGAAAGTGGCTCGGAGAGGTAGCCAGGAAGTCTGGTGAACTCCGTTACCAATTCTTGTTCATAGATGGTTTGCTTACATGTTTATGTGCTTCATGGATGTTCTTTAATTTTGCATTTCAAAGATGGTTAACAGTTAAAAATTCACATGCAAATAATGGTTAAAAGATCTTGAATTTTAGATCAAGTAAAAATTTCAGATCAGGAAGATATTACCAGGGAGCTGGGAAACATCAAAGTAAGGTAGAAATTTGATTGTTGTGAGAAATAAAGATGAATGCGCTGAGTAAGATAGTCCCCAATATCGCAGAGACTATGGAAGCCTCCTTAGAATTATACAGACCACAAACTCGTTGGTTTTTAAAGAAAAAAGTGAATGTTCAGTTGGGTAACCCATTCGTTGACAGTAAGGATGTCTGGGTAGAGTTTGGGAATCCCTCGAAAATCACAGAGGAAGATCCATAAAACAAAAAAACATAGAGAGAAGTGTCAATGATATGAAAGCATTCACGCTTTCCCATGACAGGTCTAGTGTCTGCATGCTAACACTTCATGCTTGTCTACTTGCAATCATAAGGTCATAAACTATAGAAACCTTATCCGAATGAAAATACCCAGAGAGTGTTACTTATTAAAAACACCACATTTTTTGTATGTTTAAGCTGGAATCCGGAAACCATTATGGGGGTAAGAAACCTTCCCTTAGGTAAGTTTTAATTTCTTAAGAACATACAGCCTTTGGTTCTAAGATATTTGAAGATGCCAGACTAAATTGTTCCATAATATGTTTGATATATTAATGAACAAGAAGATCATCTTGCAATGGATGTTAAGGACATTGAACTGGAGCAAGAACAATGGTTGAATTTTCCCAATCCAGAGAGAGAAGGAAACTAACCTTAGTCGATCTAGCATCAAGTAATGATGGGTTAAGGAAGGGGATGGTAAGGTGGTTTTTGTTTATTTAAAAAAAAAAAAAAAAAACTAGGTGCAATTCAATCCATGATTACTAATACTGCAACTACAAGGTAGGGCAGCTATGCATTGATCATCATTCACAAACCTTACGCAAAGTAGAAGAAACTCAGTTATTCCAATCTAATCTAAAGAAAATGAAATTTCACTAAAGACCATGTCAGATGAGGACTGCCAGTAGATGGAAGAATTCCATCCGAAGAAGTTGCACAATTAAAATCAGATATAAACTAACAGTTACGACAATACCTCTATAGAGTACAAACATAAAATTTTAACAAAATTCACAACTAAATAAAATTACCATAACCGGTGAATGGACTTGATGATGTTCTTCGACTGTTGGAGATCCTCCATGATCTCACTTCCTAATCGCTGAGACCTCACTGGAAACTCCCAACCAATGCTAGGGGTACTCTTATTCCCCCTTAGTTGCACAAGCCACAAAGGGGTCACACACACAAAACAGAGAAAAGCTAGCTCCTAGCTCACCTTGCAAGGTTGAGCTACCACTCTCTAATCGATTTAGGCATCCCAAATCCCACAATGAAAATCAGTCAAGAAAAATATTGACGATGTAACCTTACGCCTACCAGTTGTGGTCCATTCTCCTCCTCCGTCATTTCTCTTATAGAGTTTTCTTAGTAAATTGTTTCCAAAACTACACCAATTTGTTTTTATTAAATTATTAGGAATATTCTCCCCCATACACTTGTAACCTGATCCCTTAGTTGCACTAAAAATTTAATTATTTAATTAATTTAATTTTCCTATTTCCCTCATCCACCTAAAAATGTTCCTAAAAATGCCCCTCGATTTCCCTTTATTCCCTTACATTCCTTTTAATGACCGATGCCTTTCTTAAAGCCTAGTTGAGTTCAAATTTAGAAAGTTCTCTAGTCTAGATTCCCTACTATATTCCACATTCCTTTTGTATTAAAGTTTCCCTTTTTTGGTCTAAGTTCTAAATTAGCAGGTTTTGTACTTAGCGAACCACTAATCTTTTAAATAATTTAAATCCTTTAAAAAACTTTCTTTTTAGTTTAATTTTCAACCCAAAATTCTTCATCCCTCCCTTTATTACTTGCTTAATCAATTTTTTAGTTTTCAAGGCCTATTTAGACATAGGATTTAAATCCTTTAGGCTTACCATAAATTGTTTTTAAGGGAAAATTTATAATTATTATTCTTTAATCATGCAATCATTCATTTTAGGGATGACCAAGTCCTAAAGAGACATATTTTTTTTAGGTACTAGGTACACTAACTCACCAATATCAAAATTGTGACGTTCCCTTCAAGACACACTATGTGCTCCAAGGGTGCCACTTTCCTTTTGACTGATTTTGGTATACATCAATCCCTTGGAGTCAAGACTCCGTTAGGTGATCTTGTGGGAGACCAAAGGCCTCTAAGGAATAAGGACCATGCCTTATTGCATGTCCCTTAGAATCATTGTGAGCGACCATCGCAGTCTTCCCTCACGACATCGTGGATCTCTCAAACTAGATAATCATTAACCTATAGTTTGATCCACAACAAGAATGCTAATAGGTTGTGGTAGGGCTGCTACCACACCTCTCCCTGAATATCTCTGGTTGTCGTGCATGAACCATTTACTCCAAATGTGAGTCTTCTTATCAAGCTATCATCAGCCTGCATTCATCAATGAAATATGTTAGCGATCCAAAATCAGCGTCATAATTTACCAGTCATATGTCACATTTGCAATAACAAAAACACTCAAACCAGAAACAATCCACTCCCGGAATCGATCTGGAGTCCAAGGATACCCATCGATGCCATCGACATCCTCAATAAGTCCAGATTGTTGTACACTCAAGAGAAACCAGTGAATATCACCTATCGATTCAAATATAATCAAATAACACATCATCATATCAACAACATCATCATAATCCATAAGAGAAATAGTCAATCATATAGGGAACTAGATCACTTGCATGCACATATCGTCAAGAATAAGTACAATCAAGTGTGTGCAAGAGAAGGATGGTACGTACACCTCCTCTTGTTTTAAACTTCGTCTTAAAGTTTCATAGTACACAAGTGTAAAAACAAAGAATCTGACAATATCTAAGGGTCTAGCCATAAAAAAAAAATAGAAATTGCAAATGCATATCATAAACGTCCTCCTAGGTCACTGAGTGTGGACTATAATTGTCCTATTGGACCTTGACCTGATCTACATTTTGGCACTGTAGTTGTCGAATGCGATGGTGAAGAAGCACATTGCCTCCGTCGTGAGTGAACCCTCACCCAACATCCAGAAAGAACTCATTCAATCTGATATGTAGGATCATTGACCTAAAGTCACACACATAATACAAGATAAACATCATGCAACGCCTCAAAGAATGAGGCAGGACTAGTCATTAGGTCCTTCATAATTATGTTCGACATGATGTGCATCGACAAACCCTTATGTTGATCCTGCACTTCTTCCATCCCCTTTCATATCGTTTTTAATTTTCTTTCAATTCTTGGATGGCTTATGGTCCTACTAGGACCCCATCCTCGAGTCTATCCCAACTCAAAGGCATCCTTCATGGTCACCCATCAAAAAAATCAAATGGCACCATATTAATGGAAATTTAATGGCTGTTGTTGCACACAAACTTGGACAGCGACCATAACTATTCCCAACGTTTTTGTTGGTCCAACACACACATACACAACACAACCTTCCCAAATTAGTTTGTTCCTTCAGTCAGCCTGTCTATCTCAGGGACATGATGTACTAAATTTTAGTGGTGTTCGCAAGGCCTCTTGGGAAAATCATCCAAAATTGTCTTGCAACGTCAAATACCCTATCCGATACAATTCCTTTGGTACATCTAGAAATCTCAAAAAAATTTGGATATAAAATATAGCTATACCTGGCGTCTGATGTGTCACACACATAGGGCCAAAAAGTGAACTCCTCATCAGAGTGTCAACTATCACGACAATCGGGTCGTGCCTGCTTTTCGTAAGTGTAAATTCAACAGTGAAATGACCTCCCATGTCGATTCTAGAATAGCGTGTGGGCGTGGAAATCTTGTTGGATGTCTATGTTCAGCCTTCACCTGTCAAGATTCTACACATATCACCATGTAGTTGACGATGTCTTCATTTATCCCTTCTAGAAGAATAAGGGCTTAAGGTCGATCCTCATCTTCATGACTCCTCGGTGATCCATGTACACTTCTCTATGAGGTTCGAATAACATAAAAAATTCTCAATTATCTATTTGGTTGTAAGTAAATCCAGTTATTATATCTCAAAGATCTATCATTGTCCACAATATCTCCCTAAAATTTGGTACCAACATGTCATCTTTCTCGAAAATTCGTTACCCTATTTATACGAGTCAATGTCACGCTATAGGTAGAATCTATTCTCGTAGATTCATTTGAAGAGGTATCACTGAAAATATGAGTGGTCTCCGACTCAACGCATCTACCACTCTGTTCATTATTCGTTTTAAGTAGGTAATTTCAAAAATCGTAATCGATAAGTAGTTCTGACCAACTCCCTTGCCGCGCATTCAAGTTATTATTTGTAAAAAGGTGTTGTAAACCACAGTGGTCCATTTTTTGTTTCAACTCCTATCCAATAAGGTAGTGTCTCCAAACTATCAGGGAATACATGAAGGCTTACAACTTCAAATCGCGTGTTTCATAGTTTTCCTCATGCTTCCTTAACTTCCTCAAGATGTAAGTGATCACTTGACTGTCATGCCTCAAGACTCCTCTAAGCCTTCCTTGGGTGCGTCAGTGCATACCAAGAATCCCTTCTCCATTGAAGGCACCCTTACTATCAACACTGTCATCAACAACTCCTCTAGCCTTCGAAATGCTTATGCTCATTTCTTGGTCAATACAATTTTATTGTTTTCTTCGACAATTCCGTAATCCTTCCACAAAGACTTTGTCATTCAACACTAGGAGTGCATAAGCTTGCATCTCTTGTGCATAATCCTTTGTAGCTGTAGGGAAGGGATGAATCTCAGTGATACTCTCAGTTTTCTCCCTGCAATCACTCTTCTCCTTCCCTGATCGATGATTCAAATCAACCGCTTCACTTCACTGTTTGAACATTGAGTCATGCGATTCCAACCAACTCAAACCTATCATGTCATCATAAGATCTTAATTTAGTGACATAGGTTGGACTTTGTTACATTATTCCCTAGGCTGGAGCGATAGTTCACCCTTTCCTCCAACCATATGGTTGGCACTCGACGCCACTTGGATGGAACTAAACTCATATGGTATAATGCCCTCACCTAATCTCATCAATACGGTACTAGAATAAATCTATATATAGCACCGAGATCTAACAAATACTAAAATTTTGGTTGGTGATGGTACCATATGCCTCGTGCACAGTGCATTGATGCTCGGCTTGGTGGTTATTCACCGCGATCATGAATTCCCATGGCCCTTTCCCATGTTCACAATGGTAATGTGTCTTGTTGACTTGGTCACTCAGGCCCTCTCAACTGGATTGTTGCGCTAGTAAGGTGGCTCTCCACATGTCCAACATCTGGTCTTCGGTCTAGTACTTCAGGTCCCCGTAGTAGTAGTTGCTGGCCCACTATCCTGAAACCTCGCATTTGTTTCGCTAAACAGGCCAAACCACTATTGCTGCTGAAGCGATGGTCGCCTTTACGGGTTTATCTACTGAAGAACCCGTCGTCATGGTGTTGTAAACAAGGGTTCTAAAGACGTATCTTTATACCAAGATGTCTTTTCGGGTTGGCGTCTGACACTACTATGCACCAAAAGTCATCAGTTCAGACGATCTTGCAGGAGTCATGCCCTCACTCCCACGGTAAATTCTTCTTTAGCTAAGAGGCCTACCGGATTGCATCATGCAACGTTCAAGGAATTTATATCCTCACCTTTGCACGAAAATTTGAGTTAAGGCTGGAAACGAACATGCTAACCTCTAACTTCTTTATGTTCAGAGGTGAGGCATAACAAAGTAGCTCCATAAATCTGGTCTCAATCTAACACCACCCTGTCATAAGGCATTGAGCTCATCGAGCTGGAGCTCAATGAATTCCTCTGACAAATACTTCTCGTAGAATTGTTCCTCGAACCTTTCCCAAAAACGGCTTCAACAACCATGTTTAGTTGAGGTAGCAGCGTCTTCCACTAGAGAAGAGTTCTTCCCTTTAGCTAAATACCTCCATGGAGACCTTCTTGTTGGAGGTTGTAAATGAAAAACACGATGTAAAATTCTTGTTCTCCAACCATACCTCGACAACTGAGCAGTTTGTGGTGCTCGTGAATGCTTGAACCTAATATTATAGAGTTCCTCGCGAATGTTACTAGTACTGGCTAGGGCATGTTGTGGATCCTCAGGCATACATGGGCCCTGGCCTTATATCAGTATAGAAAGTTAGTCCAGGCATCTCTTATTTCCCTCGAAGTACCTTGTTAGACCAAACACATCCTGCAAGGTAATTTGCTTAGTCTCAAGACTTGTTCTTCTCCAGGGGGTTGGACCCCTCTGGTGCAGGTGCTACTGGAGGCATAATGCCTCCTCCCTTGGCACCAGGTCGTGAACCTTCACAGTGTCCTCTAACAATGAGTAAATTATGGATAGGTTAAAGTTTTAAATAGCGCTAAGTTATTAATTCAAGTGTATAATTCAATGGAAGGCATGGCTATCCATAGTCATAGGGTTAAACCCACCCTAATACCATATGTAACGACCCCTCCATTATGACAACAAGTGACAAACAAAAGGTATAATATTTTTTTATTGTGTTAGGAAAAACACATCACCATTTAAATCAACATCCTTGACACACCATCCCAAGATCTTTAAGGCACCATACCATTATAATAATCAACATAAGTAACTTAAAATTCCAAGGCATAAGATAATTAAATCCTAAATCAAACATATAAGGTCACACTAGACGACGTAATGAATCAATTTTACTTTATTTCCATGTGTAAGGGAAACATCTCATTTTCTCCAAATAAAGTCAACCAAAAGTCAACAAATAAACTACAAATATTCCATGATACGCGCGTCATCCCATTACCAGATAACATAATCAATATTCAATCATCCTGCAAGAGTAAACCACTAAATAATTCATGGTGCAACAAGCTATCCACTCGACAATCTTGCATCAGTCATAATTGCAAACTCATCAATCAACATGCAATCTGAGATGCGTGAAATCACGTGCATTAATTTAAGGGTGCAATCAATCTTTACATACAAAAAGACTAGCTGACCACATGCACATAAGGAATGAGAATCCACAAGAGCCAGAGCGCAGTAGTGAACTAACTACAAGGTTGATCAACAATAGGTTAAGGCGCAAGCATAAAAAAATTCTAAATTGAGCACGCCTCCACATAGTTTAAGAGTCGCAAGTAAAACTACCTTATCATTCATCAAACAAAAAATAATCATTTTTGCAAGGTTAAATAAGCTTGAATCAATCCAACATCAAGGATATTAGGGGCGCATTAAAAACTAGTTATTAAACCCTTAACAAAGACAATTTAAGGGTGTTAGAAAGAAGTTAAATAAAGATAAGGGAAACCTTCATAAAGTGGGTGGTATTATGACTAAACAACCACTCCTTACATCAAGTTTTCATTGCACACAAGGGGTTTAATAAATATATACCTCACACATTCATTAAAGATTTGTGTGCGCAACGGTTCTAGTTAATTAAACTAGTCATTCAACAACGCTAAGGGCCAAAGAGAAACAGACGCTACCCATTATGCCTTCCTACTAAATAATATAAAGATCAACATACATAAAAGTCCAATCACACACAAGCCATGCTTCCAAAAAATCATACGATACCTTAAGGAGGCTTGCATAAATATCGCCCTTAAATTTATGATGCAAGGAAAATTAACTACTCCACTAGTCAACATGAAAATTTAATTAAGGCAAAAGAACGACCATATTGTAATTTCATAGCGCATGGAAAACAACTCAACAACTTACATCATCTTTTTTTAAGGTGCATGACAAGTCAATCTGCTATGAAGTTTCACTACTAAGCCTTGTGTTAACTTAGATTCAAGGGAGGAACTTAACTATCTACCATCAATTATTTTTGCATGGAAATACTAAACTTCAAGCAGCAAGGTTGTTTCACAGTCCAAATCAAACATGGTGTGGAAGCCTTATGAAGTCCCCTACCCAAAATGGGTTTAATGTACACATATTTATATAAAAAAATACTTTTATAAAACCATGATCCTTGACGTGGAGATATAAAATCTTTTAATCCTAACTATGATAACAACAAATAACTCCTTAGCATACAAAAAGGAATCATCCCTTCAATACTTGTCTCCATTTCCACCGGATTCATCATTTGAGGACCAGAATTAACTATGGACACACTAAGGATATGGTTAGGCCAAATCCCACTCAGGCAGGTAACTGAAGTATTCAAGACCGAAAGACCCGTTGAGACAATATGGAAGGAAGGAGGGGAGTTCCTGATAATGCATAGTATATACACAGGAGAGAGCACAACATCCACGATAACCAGTGCAAAGCGACACAAAAAAATGAAATTAAAGGGGGAAGACCCACCGCCACACCATGCATTCACGCAATTTTTCCTAGGAACACTGTCAAATGCTGTCATAGTTGTCATAGGCTCGAGCCATCTCAGTCGGGAGATAGGTGGATCATTGAAGGATTAATTATCAAATTCCCTAACAGAGAAACTTGGAACTAGTTTTTATAAAAATATCAACTGCATCAGGAAATGATTGTAGAGGGAACATGCACTGCACCAACGACTATTATGGTTCATCACTGAAAGCCCAAATAAGAACGTGAGGTAACCTCACATTACCATTGAGGGAGGATCATGCATAGGAGGTTCTTGGTTGTAGAAAAAAATTTGCAGAGGAAAACATGTGAGGAAGAAGACGAGGAGAGGCTATAATTTCCATGCATGAATGGAAATAATCCATATGCGCATGAGGCTTGAATTGTTGTGGGCATGAGAAAGAATTATGCGTGCATAAAGAGATTAGAATCTACGTGAAGCACTAGATTGGTTGCATGGGAATTAGTAATCATTTGTTCAGAGTGGTTACATATGAGGTAATGCTTGTGTGCACTGAATGATTGTGTGTGCAACTATATTATGTGTTAATTCTGCTATTATATATAGAACTTGAAGAATAAAAGTTTGTGTGGCATGATTAGCATGAGGTCATGCATGTTACCCCACATGTTTATGTGTAGATCAAAGTTTTAGTGTACAATATGTGCACTAAATTTTTGGAGTGGCATTGCTCAACAATAGGTTGGGTATGTTGCAAGTTGGTATCAAAGCGCAGTAATGATATAGGAGGCTCGGTACGTTAAAAAATGATTTCAGAGCATTTGTTAGTCCTGGTAATAAGGTATGTTACATTGGTTTGAATTTCGAATAGATCTTTGGAAAGTGGTTTTGAAATGTTTTGAAATGCTCCAATTTGAATAGGATGGCCACCCATATAATAAAAGTGATTTTATGGTATCCAATGTTTTTTCTCCATTAATATTTATTCACTTAGAGCTCTAATATTAATCTTTGTCATTGATCAACTTTCCCTTCCATCCGTCCGACCTATGAACCAATGAACTTATAATTTAGTCTTTAAAATGGATCA
>JASDQU010105704.1:13761-43316 GCA_032191745.1 Picea mariana | reverse complement strand
TATCCTTTTCTGAGGGTCAAATACCAAAAAAACTCTCGATTAAAGAATGGTCTCTCATGAGCTGTTTGTGCTCCCCTATTCTGGTTGATTTTATGACATATTTGGGTGCTACCGAAGCTTCTGGGATTCATTTTTTCGGGTATACAGACCCGAGCAACTTTTGGATGCGATGGCTTTGTATCCATGCTTGTTCCCTTGCTTCCATATCTTTCATCTCTCAGATATTGGTCCTGTAGGTACGGCGCGGGTTCGAAAGGCGACTGATGAGCACGAGAGTTTTCCGTTTCATTTATTGTTTCATTTTGGTATGAGGAGGTTTTCACCCCTCTGTCTTCTCTCATACTGCTGTCTCAGGGATGTGGCAGGGCTAGTTGTGCCAGGCGCATGCAGAGAGGGTTTGCAAGTGACAGGGCAATGTTTCATAGATTGCATGAAATCTTAAGCGTTTCAGAGCCAAAAAGTGATAACTGAGTTTTCGCTTACATTGAATTCAATTTATTTCCAAAATTACAAACATCATAAAATTATAAATTAATAAATATCAACAATATTTTATAATATCATGTTATTAATACTTCATATACACAAAATATTTAAATAATATAATAATGATATAATTAATACTTCAAATATATAAATATATTATTCAAATAAATTTATAATTATATATTAAAATATTAAAATTTTATATGTTTAAAATATTATTTCCCAATGTAAACATCAAAGCGTCACTCCTATAATTCTTAATAATTATAAAAGAACAACTCACTTTTTTTGAGATGTTACTCCATACTTCGCATTTGCTTTATTATAATCTTCACTCAATCAATCATGAATGATGTCTTAAAGTGGGTCCATATTTTTTCAATGTTAATTTATATTCTTTTAAAACTGTTTTTTATATATCAAATTTTTATTACAATCTTCACTCAATTAATTATGAATAATGTCTTAAAGTTGGGTCTATGCTTTTTACATGTTAATTTATATTTGTTCAAAACTAAATTTATTTATTAAAAAGTTAAATATGTCATGAATTTTTTAATTAAATATCATTTTTTGAAATTAAATTAATTTATTAAAAAAGTAAATATGTAATATGTTATTCTATTTTAGTAATAAAAAGTTAATTTTTTTTATTAAAATATATTAAAATATATTAATTTTTAATTTAATTTGAAAATATAATTATAAAATATTTATTTTCTTTTCAACAGTTTACAATTAATATATAAAATTTATATTTTTTATTTAAAAAAAAATAAAATAATATAAAAATAATTATTTTTTAAAAAATAAATAATATAAAAAATTATTTTTATTAATCATGCACACTTCTTTTTCATATAGACATTTATTGGTTTTCATAAAACATTCAATGACAACTAAAGATACTTCTTTTAAAGATATTCAAAGATATATTTTTAAAGATACTTAAAGATATTCAAAGATATACCAATAATATATTAAAGCTACTTCTTTTAAAGCATATTATTACTTACCATCACATTAATCCAATGTAGGTTTTCAATAAATTACATAAAATTTGTATATTTTGAAAATATTTGTCAGCATACATTTTAAAGAATTACATTTAAAAAATTACATTTATGATAGACCAATAATATATTACAGATACTTCTTTTAAAACATATTATTACTTACCATCACATCAACCCAATATAAATGTATGTTCCACTAAATTACATGAAATTTGTATATTTTGAAAATATTTGTATATATTTTAATGAAAGAATTATATTTATGTTTAATGAATTGGCATTTTAAACTTATGTTAATTTGAAACTTATTAAGATTTTTTTCTTTTATCTTTTACTTTGTTAAAATTTTGAACTTTACAGAATCTCTTGTCTCAAATTCCTTTAGATCTTGTCTATATTCCAATCTTAATATAATTTTTTATGTAACTTTGATGCTATTTTTATAATATTTTTCTTTTAAATCTTCGTTTATATCCCAATCTCATATAAAATTTATAAAATTTTATTTTTATTTTTTTAAGATAACAACCATAAAAAATATTTTTAATCTTTTAAATTAAAATCTATAACATTTTATAATAAATTAACTTAAAATAATTATTTTTTATAATATTTACAACAATACCTTTATACTATCTTTCAATAAAAACCAAAATTTACATCTTTAATTTATCTTTAAATCACTTATCACTTCAACTTAAGATAACCTTTATAGTATCTTTCAATAAAAACTAATTGTCACATCTTTAATTTATCTTTAAATCATTTATCATTTTAAATTAAGATATTACTTAAATTAAGATAGTATGTATGGGCACCAAAAATAAAAAGGTCTACCAAAATCCAAAATATGCATTTCTCTTTGCTTTTCATTTCCCTTCAAGTAACTTACCTAGTTGCTACAACCTAAAATAGCTAAAACTTTTTGCTGAAACATGTAGAACGATCAGTCTCTTGATACAAGAAACACGTTACACATTATAAATGAAGGCTCCATTATAACTCAAACAGTGTTCTTTCCAAATGTGAACACTCTTGTTTCTCTAATGGACACCTCTAAATGGGCGCTTAGAAATGCTCTACAAGTGGCAGGTATGTCAGAAGAAGATGACAAGTCCTAACACACAAATTTGCGCGTTGGTAAAAAAATTGGATAAAATATCTTATCCACTAAGGATGCGACAATATACGTCATACGCGATAAAATATCTTATCCACTAAGGATGCGACAATATACGTCATATACGATGGTAATGATGCGACAATTCAGCTATGCCGTGATAGTGTTAGGTCTGAAACAGATGTTGATACTCGGTACTGGGCAACACAGTGCCAAAAGGCAACCTGCACGTCCCACGGGTTCCACGGAGATGCCGACCTCTTCCGGCGATGTCATAGTCTTAAATTTGGACAAGACTCATAGTTGTCATTTACGGGAAATAGTGGTCATTGAGCTTTTTTGATAGAGATATTTTTTTTTTTTATAATGTGTATATATATATTTTTTATCATTAAAACATTTTTTTTATTAAATTATTATTTTTAGATTTTTTGTTTTTAATTATTTATAATAATAATTTTTTTGCTGAATATTTTTTTTCTTCATATTAAAATTTATTATAATTTAATTATCAATAATAATGATGATAATTATTACACTAATAAAAATTGACTCAGTTTTTATGAAATTAAAATAGGTTGATGATTTATAAAGATATATTTTCATTCTTATCCAATATATATATATATATATATATATATAAAACTGCCCCTGACAAGCTACAAACAACATTTATAATTTTCTTTTATTTCTTTAGGAAAAACACATCACCATATAAAACAACATCATTGACACGTCATCCCAAGATCTTCAAGGTACCATAGCATTCTAATAACCAACATATGTAAAATTAAACATATAGGGTCACACTAGAGGGTGCAATGAAACAATTTTACTTTATTTCCAGGTGTAAGGGCAACATATATTTTACTCCAGATGTACACTTAACCCAACCAGAAGTCAACAAAGAAACTACAAATATTCCACGATGCACACGTGATCCCATTACCAGATAACGTAATCAAATTGCCAATCATTGCGTAAGAGTAAACCACCAAATAATTCATGGCGTAACAAGCTATCCACTCGAAAATCTTGCACCAGCCTTAATTGCATACTCATCAATAATCATGCAATCTTAGACGCATGAAATCATGTGCATTAATTTAAGGGCGCAATCAATCTTTACATACAAGAAGACCAGATGAACAACTGCACATAAGGAATGAGAATCCACAAGAGCCAGAGCACAATTGTGAACTAACTACAAGGTCGATCGACAATAGGTTAAGGTGCAAGCATAAAACAATTCTAGATCGAGCACGCCTCCACATCGTTTAAGAGTCACAAGTAAAACTACATTATCATTCATCAAACAACAAATAATCATTTTCTCAAGCTTAAATAAGCTTGAATCAATCCAACAACAAAGATATTAGGGGCACAAGGAAAACTAGTTATTAAAACCATAGCAAGGACAGTTTAAAGGCATTAGAAAGAAGTTAAATAAACATAAGGGAAAGCTTCATAATGTGGACGATCCTATGACTAAACAACCAATCCTTACATCAAGTTGTCGATGTGTGCAAGTGGATTAATAAATATATACCTCACAAATTGATTAAAGATTTGTGCGCGCAACAGTTCTAGTTAACTAAACTATTCATTAAACAATGTTGAAGGGCCAAGGCGCAAGAGACGATACCAATTCTTCCTTGCTACTAAAGAATCTAAACATCAACATACATAAAACTTCAATCGTGCACAAGCCATGATTCCAAACAATCATATGATACCTTAAGGAGGCCCGCGTAAATCTCGCCCTTAAATTCATGATGCAGGGAAAATTAACTACTCCACTAGTCAACATCAAAATTTAATTAAGGCGCAAAAACGACCATAATGTAATTTCATAGTGCATGGAAAAGCACTGAACAACTTACATCATCATTGTTTAAGGCGCACGACAGGTCAATCTACTATGAAGTTTCACTATTAAGCCTTCTCTTAACTTAGACTCAAGGGAGGAACTTAACTATCTACCCTCAATTATTTTTTCATAGAAAAACTAAACTTCAAGCAACAAGGTTGTTTGACACTCCAAATCAAACATGGCGTGGAAGCCTTATGAAGTCCCTTGCCCAAAATGGGTTCAATGTACACATAATTATATAAAAAAATAGTTTTATAAAACTATGATCCTTGACGAAGAGATCTAAAATATTTTAATCTTAACTCGAAAAACAACAAATAACTCCTTAGAATGCAAAAAGGAATCTCCCCTTATATATTTCTCTCCATTTCCATTGGATTCACCGTTTGAGGACCAGAATTAACTATGGATACACTAAGGAGATGGTTAGGCCACATCCCACTCAGGCGGGTAACTAAAGTGTTCAGGACCGAAAGACCCGTTGAGACAATCTGGAAGGAAGGAGGGGAGGTCATGATAACGCATAGCCGATACACGGGAGAGAGCACAACATCCACCATATGCAGTGCAAAGCGACACAAAAAAATGAAATTAAAGGGGGGCGGACCCACTGCCACACCATGCATTCAGGAAATTTTTCCAAGGAACACTGTCAAACGTTTTCATAGTTGTCATAGGCTTGGGCTATCTCAGCTGGGAGATAGTCAGATTGTTGAAGGATAATTATCAAATTCCTTGACAGAGGAACCCAGAACTGGTTTTTCTAAAAATATCAGCTCCACCAGGAAATGATTGTTGAGAAATCATGCACTGTGGCAACGACTATTATATTTCAGCATCAAAAGAATGACTAGGAACGTGAGGGAACCTCACATTACCATCGAGGAAGGATCATGCATGGGATGTTCTTGGTTGTAGAAAAAAAATCACTGAGGAAAACACGTGAGGAGGAAGACGAGGAGAGTGAATTCACTCACTGGAAGTGATCCAGGTGGATCATCTCAAAATTCGATAGATTTAAAGTATTCAAATGGAAAAGTAAATCTTACCAAGTGAAAGAGCTCATCAACAGCTTTCTGGTGACGTTCGTTTCAGGGAAAACGACCTCCAGGTGACAAAGATATAAGCAGTTAAAGTTCCATCAAAATTGATCGAATATGATTAAAAAATGGTTAAAATGAGAGGGTTAAATATGTTTTGGTTTGATAAACAAAAGAGATGGTCGGCCCTTAACCTTGCCAACACCGAGACATCCCTTGGTATTTAAATATATATCAAAAACCATATAACAAAAACCCAAAATATGAATGAGATTTTATAAAGCGCAACATATAATATAATGGTTTTATATTCATATAAAACATATGTAATACATACCATATGTTTCAACTATAGTGCGCCAACCATAAAACATGGATATATATGTTATAAACCCAAAAATGCACATATATACCATATCATATAGTATTAAACCTTAGATAAAACAAATTTTATACCATATGTATTAAAAATTGAGTGCATATATGTGTATAGAGGGGAAGCCCACGGGTTTGACCCCGAGATTTCTGCCTCCCACAACATCTTTAACAACCACAAATAACCAATGCACCACCACCATGTGAAATGACAAGGAATGGTGCATTAACCTTATAAATTGCAGATATTCGAATGATTTTGGAGGGCGCATGGCCCATAGCTCGTGCCCCCCAAAACTATCATTGTTTATTATTTAAATGGAGCATGGCACGTAGATCGAGGTGGTATTTGCATGCAGTTCGAGGTGGTACAGAATTGGCACGCATACTGAGGCCGTATGGACTGTACAATCAGCGACAGATTGGGAATAGTGCCAAAAAGGGCAGTTGGAGTCCAGTTTCAGAAACATATCGAGTTTATACTCAAAAGTCTCGATTTGTCGCAAGGATTCTAGATCTAGTTTTTGCATTCAGGCATCGAAACAGAAAAATGCTCACCGAATCTTCCAGATACACGAAAAGGTATCCATGTTCATACTTAAAAGTCTCAGAATTTCATCTTGCAGCTGTTGTTGAAGTTTGTTACTGTATATGACAGACAGAACTCAAAAGTAACTTTGTAAGCATTTGAATAATTAATCTATCGGCCTTCCCATTTGGAAAGTGGCCCGGAGAGGTAGCCAGGAAGTCTGGTGAACTCCGTTACCAATTCTTGTTCATAGATGGTTTGCTTACATGTTTATGTGCTCATGTGCTTGATGGATGTTCTTTAATTTTTCATTTCAAAGATGGTTAACAATGAAAAATTCACATGCAAATAATGGTTAAAAGATCTTGAATTTTAGATCAAGTAAAAATCTCAAATCAAGTTGGTATCAGAGAGAGGTTAACCATTGCTTTTTGAGTTGATGTTAACAAGATCCAAGCTTCATCATGGTGAAGGAGAACTTGAAGAGTTTGATCCAGAGATTGGTTCAAGAGGAGGAAGGATGTCTTCACCAAAAGGAGAAGAAGCAGCTTCTTCTATCCCTTCTGAAGGGGAATTTCTGAAAGCTTTCATGAGAATGCAAACAATGGTAGAGGAGCTCTATCAAGATCGAAAGAAAGGTGAACAAGGTGGACCATCTCATACAGAAGGTGAAAAAGAAGGAGGTGGTAAGGAACCCCCTAAAACCCCACCAACTTCTCCATCTCTTCTTGATGGTTCTATTCCTTCTCCATTTGAAAAGCAAAAAACAAAAGTTGATCCTAATATGCATCATGTAAAGCTTGATATTAAGTTTGAATTACCTATGTATAATGGAGAGCTTAATTCTCAACAATTGGACAATTGGATCCGTCAAATTGAAGTTTATTGTAGGATTCAAAAGTTTACTGAAGATGCTATTAAAATTCAGTTGGTTTCTCTTCGACTTGGAGGGACTTCTCTCATTTGGTGGGAGAGGAGATCTCAAGAGGATCTTGCCACAAAAGGCCAAATCGTTTCCTCTTGGTATGAGTTCACTTCAGCACTTAAAAATCAATTTTATCCATTATGGTATATGCAACAATCTATGATGATTTGGCAGAATTTGAGGTAAGGTAAGGGACAAAATGTGCAAGAGTACACACAAGAATTTCAAAAAAGAGCATTGATACTTGGTATACCTCTCTACACTCAGGAAACTCTTCTCAAATATATAGTAGGATTGCATACTTATTTACGTCATATGATATTGATGTTTAATTCGACTAACCTTAACGAGGTGTGTGTTCAAGCAACTCACATTGAGTCAAAAGGGAAGAGTGTTCATGATGTTTCTTCAGCTGAATCCGTCCAGGCAAAAGACGGCAAGGAAAAGCGGAAAGTTAAACATGCAGCTACAATGAAGAAGGGTGATGAGAGACCTATATGCTCGCATTTTCAAAAGCAAGGGCATGAAGAGATAAAGTGTTGGAAGCTACATCCTGAAATGAAACAAAAGTGGTTTAAGGATCGAAAGGGGAAGCAGACAGCAACGATTATCATTGAAGACCCTGGGTGAGATTCCAAGGATGAAACAAAGGTAGCAATCATAGGTGTGAAAGGTAAATCTATTGTTGATAATGATTCAAAAATTGGTTCTTCATGTGCTTCTACTTATAAATATGATGATAATTCTGAGGATAGAAAGAGGAATGCATTGTTTCATATAAGAGTGATTACAAAACAAAGAAAGATCGACACAGTCATAGATAGTGGATCTCAAGCTAATATTATTTCAGAAGAAGTAGTTAAGCAATTGGGATTAACAACAAATCCACACAAGAAACCTTATCCATTAGGTTGGGTATGCAAAGATAAAACATTACAAGTAACACAAAAATGTGATCTAAAGTTTTCCATTACATCTAAGTTTGTAGATGAGGTTGAATTTGATGTGGTCCCACTAGATATCTGTGGAATTGTGTTGGGTAGTCTGTACTTATATGATCAAAAAGCGATCTTCTATCGAGAACATAATCAATATCACTTGTTTAAAGAAGGAATTGAGTACATAGTGCATTCACATTCATTCAAAAACGATAAATCATTGGGCACTACACAACAATTAAAAAGGGTTGTTAATGCAAGTCGGAATTTGGCACTTATGTCTATGCAATGTAAGGAAGAAAAGAATCCTAAACATGGAAAGGAAGTGTCAAATCACTACGATGCACCTGTTTTGGTTGATAGTGTTTCTATGGTTAAAAGACAACATGGTTCGGGTACAATCTCTTTCACATGTTCAATGTTTATATTCAGCTTATTACTCATCAGCAGTATGTGATTGGGTCCGACAATGTTGAATGAAGATGTGATTGATGTACTCAACAATGTCAGTGCAATGTTGATTATCATATTGTTGAGTCAGATGTATAGATTCCAGGAAGAATGGATAGGTGATATAGGTCAAGTGGGGAGATCATGCCCTCACTTCATGTATGAATGATTCATACTTTTTGTGGTCAAAAAGCTTTCCAGTGGGAAGGTTTGATCCAGGTGTATCATCTCAAAATTCGATATATTTAAAGTATTCAAATGACAAAGTAAAGCTTACCAAGTGGAAGATCTCATCAACATCTTTCCGGTGACGTTCGTTTCAAGGAAAACAACCTACAGATGACAAAAATATGAACAGTTAAAGTTCCATCAAAATTGATGGAATATGGTTAAAAGATGGTTAAAATGAGGAGGTTAAATATGTTTTGGTTTGATAAAAAAAGGAGTGGTCAAGGGACTAGCCCTTAACCTTGCCAACACTGAGGCATCCCCTTGGTATTTAAATATATATCAAAAACCATATAACAAAAACCCAAAATATGAATGAGATTTTATAAAGTGCAACATATAATATAATGGTTTTATATTCATATAAAACATATGTAATACATACCATATGTTTAAACTATAGTGCGTCAACCATAAAACATGGATATATATGTTATAAACCCAAAACATGCGCATATATACCATATCATATAGTATTAAACTTTGGATAAAACAAATGTTATACCATATGTATTAAAAGTCGCACACATATATGTGTATAGAGGGGAAGCCAACGGGTTTGACCCCGGGACATCTGCCTCCCCCAACAACTATAACAACCACGAGCTACCAATGCACCACTGCCATGGGACGTGGCAAGGAATGGCGCATCAAACTTATAAATTGTAAAGATTTGGGAAATTTTGGAGGGCGCGTGGCCCATAGATCGCGCCCCCAAAACTATCATTATTTATTATTTAAATGGAGCATGGCACGTATACCGAGGAGGAAGGAGTTTTGATGCGGGAATAGATAGGCATGCAGATCGAGGTGATGTTGCACAGTGATCGAAGTGAATTTGCAAGTAGATCGAGGTAGTATTTTCACGTAGTTTGAGGTGGTACAGAATTGGCATGCATCCCGAGGCTGTATGGACTGTACAATCAGGGGCAGATTGGGAATAGTGCCAAAAAGGGTAGTCGGAGTCCAGTTTCAGAAACATATCGAGCTTATACTCAAAAGTGTTGATTTTTTGCAAGGATTCCAGATCCAGCTTCATTTTTTGCATTCAGGCATCCAGACAGAAAAGTGCTCACAGAATCTTCCAGATACATGGAAAGGTATCCATGTTCATACTTAAAAGTCTCAACATTTCATCCTGCAGCTGTTGTTTTAGTCTGTTACTATATATGACAGACATAACTCAAAAGTCACTTTGTAATCATTTGAATACTTAATCTATTGGCCTTCCCATTTGGAAAGTGGCCCGGAGAGGTAGCCACGAAGCCTGGTGAACTCCGTTACCAATTCTTGTTCATAGATGGTTTGCTTACATGTTTATGTCCTCATGTGCTTGATGGATGTTCTTTAATTTTTCATTTCAAAGATGGTTAACAGTTAAAAATTCACATGCAAATAATGGTTAAAAGATCTTGAATTTTAGATGAAGTAAAAATTTCAGATCAGGAAGATATTACCAGGGAGCTGGGAAACATTAAAGTAAGGTAGAAATTTGATTGTTGGGAGAAATAAAGATGAATGTGCTGAGTAAGATAGTCCCCAAGATCGCAAAGACTATGGAAGCCTCCTCAGAATTATGGAGACCACAGACTCGCTGGTTTTTAAAGATAAAAGTGAATGTTCAGTTGGGTAACCTATTCGTTGACAGTAAGGATGTTTGGGCAGAGTTTGGGAATCCCTCAAAAATCACAGAGGAAGATCCATAAAATAAAAAAACACAGAGAGAAGTGTCAGTGATATGAAAGCGTTCACGCTTTCCCATGATGGGTCTGGTGTATGCATGCTAACACTTCACACTTGTCTACTTGCAATCATAAGGTCATAAACTATAGAAACCTTATCCGAATGAAAATACCCAGAGAGTGTTACTTATTAAAAACACAACATTTTTTGTATGTTTAAGCTGGAATCCAGAAACCACTATGTGGGTAAGAAACCTTCCCTTAGGGAAGTTTTAATTTCTTAAGAACATACAACCTTTGGTTCTAATATATTTGAAGATGCCAGACTAAATCGTTCCATAATATGTCTGAGATATTAATGAATAGGAAGGTCATCTTGCAATGGATGTTAAGGACATTGAACTGGGGCAAGAACAACGGTTGAATTTTCCCAATCCAGAGAGAGAAGGTAACTAACCTTAGTTGATCTAGCATCAAGTAATGATGGGTTAAGGAAGGGGATGGTAAGGTGTTTTTTTTTTATTTAAAAAAAAAAAAAAACTAGGTGCAATTCAATCCATGATTACTAATACTGCAACTACAAGGTATGGCAGCTATGCATTGATCATCATTCACAAACCTTACGCAAAGTAGAAGAAACTCAGTTATGCCAATCTAATCTAAAGGAAATGCAATTTCACTAAAGACCATGTCGGATGAGGACTGTCAGTAGATGGAAGAATTCCATCCGAAGAAGTTGCACAATTAAAATCAGATATTAACTAACAATTACGACAATACCTCTATAGAGTACAAACATAAAATTTTAACAAAATTCACAACTAAATAAAATTACCATAACCAGCGAATGGACTTGATGATGTTCTTCGACTGTTGGAGATCCTCCATGCTCTCACTTCCTAATCTCTGAGACCTCACTGGAAACTCCCAGCCAATGCTAGGGGTACTCTTATTCCCCCTTAGTTGCACGAGCCACAAAGGGGTCACACACACAAAACAGGGAAAAGCTAACTCCTAGCTCACCTCGCATGGTTGAGCTACCACTCTCTAATAAAGTTAGGCATCCCGACTCCCACAAGGAAAATCAGTCAAAAAAAATATTGACGATGTAACCTTACGCCTACCAATTGTGGTCCATTCTCCTCCTCCATCATTTCTCTGATAGAGTTTTCTTAGTAAACTGTTGCCAAAACTACACCAATTTGTTTTTATTAAATTATTAGGAATATTCTCCCCCATACATTTGTAACCTGATCCCTCAGTTGCACTAAAAATTTAATTATTTAATTAATTTAATTTTCCTATTTCCCTCATCCACCTAAAAACGTTCCTAAAAATGCCCCTCGATTTCCCTTTATTCCCTTACATTCCTTTTAATGACTGACGCCTTTCTTAAAGCCTAGTTGAGTTTGAATTTAGAAAGTTCTCTAGACTAGATTCCCTACTATGTTCCACATTCCTTTTGTATTAAAGTTTCCCTTTTTTGGTCTAAGTTCTAAATTAGCAGGTTTTGTACTTAGCGAACCACTAATCCTTTAAATAATTTAAATCCTTTAAAAAACTTTTTTTTTAGTTTAATTTTCAACCCAAAATTCTTCATCCCTCCCTTTATTACTTGCTTAATCAATTTTTTAGTTTTCAAGGCCTATTTAGACGTAGGCTTTAAATCCTTTAGGCTCTGCATAAATTGTTTTTAAGGGAAAATTTATAATTATTATTCTTTAATCATGCAATCATTCATTTTAAGGATGACCAAGTCCTAAAGAGACATATTTTTTTTAGGTACTAGGTACACTAACTCACCAATATCAAAATTGTGACGTGCCCTTCAAGACACACTATGTGCTCCAAGGGTGCCACTTTCATGTAGTCATGTTCCATTTACGCAACATGCCCTTCAAGACGCACTACATGCTCCAAGTCTGCCACTTGCCTTTTGACTGATTTTGGTATACATCAATCCCCTGGAGTCAAGACTCCATTAGGTGATCTTGTGGGAGACTAAAGGCCTCTAAGGAATAAGGACCATGCCTTATTGCATGTCCCTTAGAATAATTGTGAGCGACTATCGCAGTCTTCCCTCACAACATCACGGATCTCTCGAACTAGATAATCATTAACCTATAGTTTGATCCACAACAAGAATGCTAGTAGGTTGTGGTAGGGATGCTACCACACCTCTCCCTGAATATCTCTACTTTTCATGCATGACCCATTTACTCCAAATGTGAGTCTGCTTATCAAGCTATCGTCAACCTGCATTCATCAATGAAATATGTCAGCGATCCAAAATCAACGTCATAATTTACCAGTCATATGTCACATTTGCAATAACAAAAACACTCAAACCAGAAACAATCCACTCCCTGACTCGATCTGGAGTCCAAGGATACCCATCGATGCCATCAACATCCTCAATAAGTCTATATTCCTGCACACTCAAGAGAAACCAGTGAATATCACCTGTCGATTCAAATATAATCAAATAACACATCATCATATCCACAACATCATCATAATCCATAATAGAAATAGTCAATCATATAGAGAACTATATCACTTGCATGCACATGTCATCAAGAATAAGTACAATCAAGTGTGTGCAAGAGAAGGATGTTACGTACACCTCCTCTTGTTTTAATCTTTGTCCCGAAGTTTCATAGTACACAAGTGTAAAAAAAAAGTATTTGACAATATCTAAGGGTCTAGCCATAAAAAAAAATAGAAATTGCAAATGCATATCATAAGCATCTTCCTAGGTCACTAAGTGTGGACTATAATTGTCCTATTGGACCTTGACCTGATCTACATTTTGACACCGTAGTTGTCAAATGCGATGGTCCAGAAGCGGATTGCCTCCGTTGTGAGTGAACCCTCACCCAACATCCAGAAAGAACTCATTCAATCTGATATGTAGGATCATTGACCTAAAGTCACACACATAATACAAGATAAACATTGCGCAATGCCTCAAAGAATGAGGAAGGACTAGTCATTAGGTCCTTCATAATTATGTTCGACATGATGCGCATCGACAAACCCTTATGTTGATCCTGCACTTCTTCCATCCCCTTTCATATCATTTTTAATTTTCTTTCAATTCTTGGATCGCTTATGGTCCTACTAGGACCCCATCCTCGATTCTATCCCAACTCAAAGGCATCCTTCATGGTCGCCCATCAAAAAAATCAAATGGCACCATATTAATGGCAATTTAATGGCTGTTGTTGCACACAAACTTGGCTAGCGACTAGAACTGTTCCCAACGTTTCTGTTGGTCCAACACACACATACACAACACAACCTTCCCAAATTAGTTTGTTCCTTCAGTCAGCCTATCTATCTTAGGGACATGATGTGCTAAATTTCAGTGGTGTTCACAAGGCCTCTTGGGAAACTCGTCCAAAATCGTCTTGCAATGTCAAATCCCCTATCCGATACAATTCCTTTGGTACGTCTAGAAATCTCAAAAACTTCTTGATATAAAATATAGCTATACCTGGCACCTGATGCGTCACACACACAGAGCCAAAAAGTGAACTCCTCATCAGAGTGTCAACTATCACGACAATCGGGTCGTGCCTCCTTGTCGTCAGTGGAAATTCAACAGTGAGGTCCGTTGAAATAACCTCTCATGTCGATTCTAGAATAGCGTGTGGGCATGAAAATCTTGTTGGATGTCTATGTTCAGCCTTCACCTGCCAAGATTCTACACATATCACCATGCAGTTGACGATGTCTTCCTTTATCCCTTCTACAAGAATAAGGGCTTAAGGTCGATCCTCATCTTCATGACTCCTCGGTGATCCATGTACACTTCTCTATGAGGTTCGAATAACATAAAAAATTCTCAATTATTCGTTGGGTTGTAAGTAAATCCAATTATTATATCTCAAAAATCTATCGTTGTCCATAATATATCCCTAAAATTTGGTACCAACATGGCATCTTTCTCGAAAATTCGTTACCCTATTTATACGATTCAATGTCATGCTATAGGTAGAATCTATTCTCGTAGATTCGTTTGAAGAGGTATCACTAAAAATATGAGTGGTCTCCGACTCAACACATCTACCACTCTGTTCATTATTCGTTTTAAGTAGGTAATTTAAAAAATCGTAATCGATAAGCAGTTTTGATCAACTCCCTTGCCGCAAATTCAAGTTATTTTTTGTAAAAAGGTGTTGTAAACCACAGTGGTCCATTTTTTGTTTGAATTCCCATCCAATAAGGTAGTGTCTCCAAACTATCAGGGAATACATGAAGGCTAACAACTTCAAATCACGTGTTGCATAGTTTTCCTCATGCTTCCTTAACTTCCTCAAGATGTAAGTGATCACTCAACTATCATGCCTCAAGACTCCTCGAATATTTCCTTGGGTGCGTTAGTGCATACCAAGAATCCCCTCTCCATTGAAGGCACCCTTACCATCAACATTGTTGTCAACAACTCCTCCAGCCTTCGAAATGCTTCTGCGCATTTCTTGGTCATTACAATTTTATTGTTTTCTTCGACAATTTCGTAATCCTTCCACAAAGACTTTGTCGTTCAACACTAGGAGTGCATAAGCTTGCATATCTTGTGCATAATACTCCATAGCTGCAGGGAAGGGATGAATCTTAGTGATACTCCTGGTTTTCTCACTGCAATCTCTCTTCTCTTTCCCTGATCGGTGATTCAACTCAACCGCTTCACTTCACTGTTTGAACATTGAATCATGCGATTCCAACCAATTCACACCTATCATGTCATCATAAGATCTTAAGTTAGTGACACAGGTTGGACTTTGTTACATTATTCCCTAGGCTGGAGCGATAGTTCACCCTTTCCTCCAACCATATTGTTGGCACTCGACGCTACTTCGACGGAACTAAACTCATATGGTATAATGCCCTCACCTAGTCTCATCAATACAGTACCCGAATAAAGCTCTATATAGCACCGAGATCTAACAAATACTAAAATTTTGGTTGGTGATGGTACCATATGCCTCGTGCACAGTGCATTGGTGCATTGGTGCTACCTTGGTGGTTATTCACCGCAGTCATGAATTCCCATGGCCCTTTCCCATGTTCACAATGGTAATGTGTCTTGTTGACTTGGTCACTCAGGCCCTCTCAACTGGATTGTTGCGTTGGTAAGGTGGCTCTCCACATGTCCAGCATCTGGTCTTCGGTCTAGTACTCCAGGTCCCCGTAGTAGTAGTTGCTGGCCCACTAGCCTGAAACCTCGCATTTGTTTCGTTGAACAGGCCAAACCACTGTTGTTGTTGAAGCGGTGGTCCCCTTTAGGGGTTTATCTACTGAAGAACCTATCGTCATGGTGTTGTAAAGAAGGGTTCTAAAGATGTATCTTGATACCAAGATGTCTTTTCGGGTTGGCGTCTGATACTACTATGCACCAAAAGTCGTCAGTCCAGACGATCTTGCAGGAGTCATGCCCTCACTCCCGCGGTAAATTCTTCTTCAGCTAAGAGGCCTACTGGACTACATCGTGCAACGTTCAAGGAATTTATATCCTCACCTTCGCACGAAAGCTGGAGTTAACGCTAGACATGAACTTGCTGACCTCTAACTTATTTGTGTTCAGAGGCGAGGCATAGCAAAGTAGCTCCATAAATCTAGTCTCAATATGACACCACCCTGTCGTAAGGCGTTGAACTCATTGAGATGGAGCTCAATGAATTCCTCTGACAAATACTTCTTGCAGAATTGTTCTTCGAACCGTTCCCAAAAACAGCTTCAACAACCATGTTTAGTTGAGGTAGCAGCGTCTTCCACTAGAGAAGAGTGCTTCCCTTTAGCTGAAGACCTCCATGGAGACCTTCTTGTTGGAGGTCGTAAATGCAAAATGCAATGTAAAACGCTTTTTCTCCAACCATGCCTCGACAACTAAGCATTATGTGGTGCTCGTGAACACTCGAACCTAATATTATAGAGTTCCCCGCGAATGTTACTAGTACTGGCTAGGGCATGCTATGGATCCTCAGGTGTACATGGGCCCTGGCCTTATATCAGTATAGAAAGTTAGTCCAGGCATCTGTCATTTCCCTCGAAGCACCTTGTTAGACCAAACACATCCTACACGGTAATCTTCTCAGTATCAAGACTTGTTCTTCTCCAGGGGGTTGGACCCCTCTGGTGCAGGTGCTACTAGAGGCGTCATGCCTCCTCCCTTGGTACCAGGTCGTGAACCTTCATAGTGTCCTCTAACAATGAGTAACTTATGGATAGGTTAAAGGTTTAAATAGCGCTAAGTTATTAATTCAAGTGTACAATTCAATGGAAGGCATGTCTATCCATATTCATAGGGTTAAACCCACCCTAATACCATATGTAACAACCCCTCCATTATGACAACAAGCGACAAACAACAGGTATAATATTTTTTTATTGTGTTAGGAAAAACACATCACCATTTAAATCAACATCCTTGACACACCATCCCAAGATCTTCAAGGCACCATACCATTCTAATAATCAACATAAGTAACTTAAAATTCCAAGGCATAAGATAATTAAATCCTAAATCAAACATATAAGGTCACACTAGAGGACGTAATGAATCAATTTTACTTTATTTCCATGTGTAAGGGAAAAATCTTGTTTTCTCCAGATAAAGTCAACCAAAAGTCAACAAATAAACTACAAATATTCCATGATGCGCACGTCATCCCATTACCAGATAACATAATCAATAGTCAATCATCGTGCAAGAGTAAACCACTAAATAATTCATGGTGCAACAAGCTATCCACTCGACAATCTTGCATCAATCATAATTGCAAACTCATCAATCAACATGCAATCCCAGACGCATGAAATCACGTGCATTAATTTAAGGGTGCAATCAATCTTTACATACAAAAAGACCAGTTGAACACATGCACATAAGGAATGAGAATCCACAAGAGCCAGAGCGCAGTGGTGAACTAACTACAAGGTTGATCAACAACAGGTTAAGGCGCAAGCATAAAAAAATTCTAAATCGAGCATGCCTCCACATAGTTTAAGAGTCGCAAGTAAAACTACCTTATCATTCATCAAACAACAAATAATCGTTTGTGCAAGGTTAAATAAGCTTGAATCAATCCAACATCAAAGATATTAGGGGCGCATTAAAAACTAGTTATTAAACCCTTAACAAAGACAATTTAAAGGCATTCGAAAGAAGTTAAATAAACATAAGGGAAACCTTCATAAAGCGGGCGGTATTATGACTAAACAACCACTCCTTGCATCAAGTTTTCATTGCGCGCAAGGGGTTTATTAAATATATACCTCACACATTCATTAAATATTTGTGTGTGCAATGGTTCTAGTTTATTAAACTAGTCATTTGACAGCGCTAAGGGCCAAAGAGAAACAGACGCTACCCGTTATGCCTTCCTACTAAATAATATAAATATCAACATACATAAAAGTCCAATCACACACAATCCATGCTTCCAAAAAATCATACGATACCTTAAGGAGGCTTGCATAAATATCGCCCTTAAATTCATGATGCAAGGAAAATTAACTACTCCACTAGTCAACATGAAAATTTAATTAAGGCAAAAGAATGACCATAATGTAATTTCATAGCGCGTGGAAAACAACTCAACAACTTACATCATCTTTGTTTAAGGTGCATGACAAGTCAATCTGCTACAAAGTTTCACTACTAAGCCTTGTGTTAACTTAGATTCAAGGGAGGAACTTAACTATCTACCATCAATTATTTTTGCACGGAAATACTAAACTTCAAGCAGCAAGGTTGTTCCACAGTCCAAATCAAACATGGTGTGGAAGCCTTATGAAGTTCCCTACCCAAAATGGGTTTAATGTACACATATTTATATACAAAAATAGTTTTATAAAACCATGATCCTTGACGTGGAGATATAAAATCTTGTAATCCTAACTACAATAACAACAAATAACTCCTTAGCATACAAAAAGGAATCATCCCTTCAATACTTGTCTCCATTTTCACCAGATTCATCGTTTGAAGACCAGAATTAACTATGGACACACTAAGCAGATGATTAGGCCACATCCCACTCAAGTAGGTAACTGAAGTATTCAGGACTGAAGGACCCGCTGAGACAATATGGAAGGAAGGAGGGGAGGTCCTGATAATGCATAGTCGATACACAGGAGAGAGCACAACATCCACGATAACTAGTGCAAAGCGACACAAAAAAATGAAATTAAAGGGGGAAGACCCACCGCCACACCATGCATTCACGCAATTTTTCCTAGGAACACTGTCAAATGCTGTCATAGTTGTTATAGGCTTGGGCCATCTTAGTCGGGAGATAGGCGGATCGTTGAAGGATTAATTATCAAATTCCCTAACAGAGGAACCTGAAACTGGTTTTTATAAAAATATCAACTACACCAGGAAATGATTGTAGAGGGAACATGCACTGCACCAACGACTATTATAGATCATCACTGAAAGCCCAAATAAGAACGTCAGGTAACCTCACATTACCATTAAGGGAGGATCATGCATAGGAGGTTCTTGGTTGCAGAAAAAAATTTGCGGAGGAAAACACATGAGGAAGAAGACGAGGAGAGCGACTTCAATCACTGGAAGATATTACCAGGGAGTTAGGCAACATCAAAGTAAGGTAGAAATTTGATTATTTGGAGAAATAAAGATGAATGTGCTGAGTAAGATAGTCCCTGGGATCTCAGATACTATGGAAGCCTACTCAGAATTATGGAGACCACAAACTTGTTGGTTTTTAAAGAAAAAAGTGAATGTTCAGTTGGGTGACCCATTCTTTAAAAGTAAGGATGTCAGGGAAGATTTTGGGAGTCCCTCAAAAATCACAGAGGAAGATCCATAAAATAAAAAAAACACAGAGAGAAGTGTCAGTGATAAGGAAGAATTCATTCTTCCCCATCACAGGTCTAGTTTCTGTGTGCTAACACTTCATGCATCTCTATTTGCAATGATAAGGTCATAAACTATAGAAACCTTATCAGAATGAAAATACCCAAAGAGTGTTACTTATTAAAAACACAACACTTTTGTATGTTTAAGATGGAATCCAGAAACCATTATGGGGGTAAGAAACCTTCTCTTAGGGAAGTTTTAATTTCTTAAGAACATACGACCTTTGGTTATAAGATATTTGAAGATGCCAGACTAAATCGTTCCATAATATGTCTAAGAGATTAATGAATAGGAAGATCATCTTGAAATGGATGCTAAGGACATTGAATTGGGGCAAGAACAACGGTTTAATTTTCCCAATCTAGAGAGAGAAGGTAACTAACCTTAGTCGATCTATCATCAAGTAGTGATGGGTTAAGGAAGGGGATGGTAAGACGGTTTTTGTTTCTTTAAAAAAAAAAAAAACTAGGTGCAATTCAATTCATGATTACTAATACTGGAACTACAAGGCAGGGCAACTATGCATTGATGATCATTCACAAACCTTACACCAAGTAGAAGAAACTCATTTATGCCAATCTAATGTAAAGGAAATGCAATTTCACTAAAGACCATGTCTGATGAAGACTGTCAGTAGATGGAATAATTCCATTCGAACGAGTTGCGCAATTAAAATCATATATAAACTAACAGTTACGAAAATACCTCTATAGAGTACAAACATAATTTTTTAACAAAATTCACAACTGAATAAAATTACCGTAACCGGTGAATGGAATTGATGTTGTTCTTCAGCTACTAGATATCCTCCATGCTCTCACTTCCTAATCACTGAGACCTGACTAGAACCTCCCATCCAACGCTAGGTGTACTCTTATTCCCCCTTAGTTGCATGAGCCACAAAGGGGCCACACACACAAAACTAAGAAAAGATAGCTCCTAGCTTGCCTTGCAAGGTTGAGTTACCACTCTCTAATTGAGTTGGGCATGCCAACTCCCTCAAGCAAAATCAATGAAGAAAAATATTGATGACTAAACCTTACGCCTGCCAGTTGTGTTCCATCCTCTTCCTCCATCATTTCTCTTATAGAGTTTTCTTAGTGACTTGTTGCCAAAACTACACCAGTTTCTTTTTCTTAAATTTATTATTAGGAATATTCTCCCACGTACACTTGTCATCTGATCCCTTAGTTGCACTAAAAATTTAATTATTTAATTAATTTAATTTTCCTATTTCCCTTACCCACCTAAAAATGTTCCTAAAAATGCCCCTCGATTTCCCTTTATTCCCTTACATTCCTTTTAATGATTGATGCATTTCTTAAAGCCTAGTTGAGTTCGAATTTAGAAAGTTCTATAGACTAGATTCCCTACTATGTTCCACATTCCTTTTGTATTAAAGTTTCCCTTTTTTGGTCTAAGTTCTAAACTAGCAGGTTTTGTAATTAGCGAACCATTAATATTTTAAATAATTTAAATCCTTTACAAAACTTTATTTTTAGTTTAATTTTCACCCCAAAATTCTTCATTCCTCCCTTTATTACTTGCTGAATCAATTTTTAGTTTTCAAGACCTATTTAGACCTAGGCATTAAATCCTTTAGGCCAGGCAGAAATTGTTTTTAAGGGAAAATTTATAATTATTAATCTTTAATCATGCAATCATTCATTTTAAGGATGACCAATTCCTAAAGAGACATATTTTTTTAGGTACTAGGTACACTAACTCACCAATGTCAAAATCGCGACGTGCCCTTCAAGACGTACTATGTGCTCCAAGGGTGCCACTTTCTTGTAGTCATGTTCCATTTACACAACGTGCCCTTTAAGACGCACTACATGCTCCAAGGGTGTCACTCGCCTTTTGACTTATTTTGGTATATATCAATCCCATGGAGTCAATACTCTGTTAGGTGACCTTGTGGGAGACTAAGGGCCTCTAAGGAATAAGGACCATGCCTTATTGTGTGTGCCTTAGAATCATCGTGAGCAACTTTCGTAGTCTTCCCTCATGACATCGTCAATCTCTCGAACTAGATAATCGTTAACCTACAGTTTGATCCACAACAAGAATGCTAGTAGGCCGTGGCAGGGCTTCTACCACACCTCTCCCTCAATATCTGTGGTTGTCGTGCATGACTCATTTACTCCAAATGTGAGTTTGATTAGCAAGCTATCATCAGCCTAAATTCATCAACGAAATATGTCAGCGATCCAAAATCAACGTCATAATTTACCAGTCATATGTCACATATGCAATAACAAAAACACTCAACCCAGAAACAATCCACTCCCTTAATCGATCTGGAGTACAAGGATGCCCATCGATGCCATCGACATCCTCAATAAATCCAGATTCTTGCACACTCAAGAGAGACCAGTGAATATCACATGTCGATGCAAATATAATCAAATAACATATCATCATATCCAAAACATCATCATAATCCATAAGCGAAATAGTCAATCATATAGGGAACTAGATCACTCGCATGCACGTGTCCTCAAGAATAAGTACAATCAAGTGTGTGCAAGAGAAGGATGTTACATACACCCCTTCTTGTTTTAAACTTCGTTCTGAAGTTTTATAGTACACAACTGTAAAAACAAAGTATCTGACAATATCTAAGGGTCTAGCCATAAAAAAAAATAGAATTTGCAAATGCATATCATAAACATCCTCCTAGGTAGCTGAGTGTGGACTATAATTGTCCTATTGGACCTTGACCTGATTGACATTTTGACGTCGTAGTTGTTGAATTCAATGATCCAGAAGTGGATTGCCTCTGTCGTGAGTGAACCCTCACCCAACATCCAGAAAGAACTCATTCAATCTCATATGTAGGATCACTGAACTAAAGTCACACACATAGTACAAGATAAACATCGCGCAACACCTCAAAGAATGAGGCAGGACTAGTCATTAGGCCCTTCATAATTATGTTCGATTTGATGCGCATTGACAAACCCTTATGCTGATCTTGCACTTCTTCCATCCCCTTTCATATCGTTTTTAATTGTTCTTTCAATTCTTGGATCACTTATGGTCCTACTAGGACCCCATCCTCGAGTCTATCCCAACTCAAAGGCATCCGACATGGTCGCCCATCAACAAAATCGAATGGCACCATCTTAATGGTGATTTAATGGTTCTTGTTGCACGCAAACTTGGCCAGTGACTGGAACTGTTCACAACGTTTTTGTTGGTCCAACACATACATACACAACACAACCTTCCCAAATTGGATTGTTCCTTCGGTGAGCCTATCTATCTTAGGGACATGATGTACTAAATTTCAGTGGTGTTCCCAAGGCCTCTTGGGAAACGTGTCCAAAATCATCTTGTAACATTGAATCTCCTATCTAATATGATTCCTTTGGTACGTCTAGCAATCTCAAAAACTTATTGATATAAAATATAGCTATACCTGGTGCTCGATGCGTTGCACACACAAGGACAAAAAGTGAACTCTTCATTAGAGTGTCAACTGTCACGACAATTGGTTCATTCCTCCTTTCCGTCAGTGGAAATTCAACAGTGAAGTCCGTCGAAATGATCTCCCATGTCGATTCTGGAATAGCGTGTGGGCGTGGAAATCCTATTGAATGTCTATGTTTAGCCTTCACCTACCAAGATTCTACACATATCACCACATAGTTAAGGATGTCTGCCTTTATCCCTTCTAGAAGAATAAGGGCTTAAGGTCGATCCTCATCTTCATCACTCCTCGATGATCCATGTGCACTTCTATATGAGGTTCGAATAACATCAAAACTTATCAATTCTCCATTGGGTTGTAAGTAAATCCAGTTATCATATCTCAAAGATCTATTGTTGTCCACAGTATATCCCTAAAATTTTGTACCAACATGGCATCTTTCCCAAAAATTCCTTACCCTCTGTATACCAGTCAATGTCACGTTATAGGTAGAATCTATTCTCATAGATTTGTTTGAAGAGGTATCACTGAAAATATGTGTGGTCTCTAACTCAACGTATCTACCACTTTGTTCATTATTCATTTTAAGTAGGTAATTTCAAAAATCGTAATCGATAAGCAGTTTTGACCAACTCTCTTGCCGTGCGTTCAAGTTATTTTGTGTAAAAAGGTGTTTAAAACCACAGTGGTCATTTTTTTGTTTGAATTCCCATCCAATTAGGTAGTGTCTTCAAACTCTCAAGGAATACATGAAGGCTAACAAATTCAAATCACGTGTTGCATAGTTTTCCTCATGCTTCCTTAACTTCCTCGAGATGTAAGTGATCACTCGACCATCTTGCCTCAAGACTCCTCTAAGCCTTCCTTGGGTGCATCTGTGCATACCAAGAAGCCCTTGTCCATGGAAGGCACCCTTAGTATCGACACTTTCATCAACAACTCATCGAGCCTTTGAAATGCATCTACGTATTTCTTGGTCCATACAAACTTATTGTTTTCTTCAACAATTTCACAATCAAATTTTCTATCTTTGAGAAACCCTCGACGAACCATCGATAATATCTCGCTAAACCCATGAAGCTACACACATTTGGAACATTATTCGATGCATGTTATTCCATAATATCGTCGACCCTTGTTGGATCCAAATCGATACCTTAGCCAGAGATGACATACCCTAAATAAAAAAGCATTTCGACAGTTTCCCAAAATAATTTGTTCTCTCGTAGGCACTGTAGTACCAGGTGAAATAGTTCATCATGGTATGCCTTATCTGATATTATATCCAACATCGTCAATGAGTACTTGAACAACTTGTCCAAGTGTTTGCGGAACACCCTGTTCATCTAGCTCATGAATACCCTTGCGAAATTTGTTAGTCAATGGTAACTCATAGTGTCCCAGCCTCATATTAAATGCGGTTTGAGGAGTGTCTTCCTCTCTGATCCGTAACTGGTGATACCCCGATCTTAAGTTGATATTTGAAAACATCACCGTGCCCTTAATATGATCAAAATATCATCTATCCTAGGAAACAGATACTCTTTCTTGCTCATTTCCTTGTTCAATTGACGATAGTCAAGGCAAAGTCTCCATGAACCATCCTTCTTCTATATGAAAATAATAGGCACATCCCATGGTGACACACTTGGACATATATGTCCTAGGTCAAACAACTGTTCAGTTGCATTTTCAACTACAGTAACTTAGGGGTCGATATATGAAAAGGTGTTATTTCTATCAGTTTGGTTCCAGGTTTTGGGTCAAAGGTAAATTCCATATTGACTTTGGCAACAAAAATGGTAACTCTTCTGAGAACATGTCCAAAAAATCTCGTACTACTGGAAGATTGTCTAATCCTTCCACCAAGACTTTGTCATTCAACACTAGGAGTGAAAAATCCTGCATCTCTTGCACATAATCCTCGGTATCTATAGGGAAGGGATGAATCTCAGTGATACTCTCAGTTTTCTCCCTATAATCACTCTTGTCCTTCCCTCATCGATGATTCAACTCAGTCGCTTCGCCTCACTGTTTGAACATTAAATCATGTGATTCCAACCAATTCATACCTATCATGTCATCATAAGATCTTAAGTTAGTGACACAGGTCGGACTTTGTTACATTATTCTCTAGGTTGGAGTGATAGTTCACACTTTCCTCCAACCATATGGTTGGCACTCGACGCTGCTTCGACGGAAAGAAGCTCATATGGTATAATTCCCTCACGTAATCCCATCAACACAGTACTAGAATAAAACTCTATATAGCACTAAGATCTAAAAAATACTAAAATTTTGGTTGGTGATGGTACCATATGCCTCGAGCATAGTGCATTGGTGCTCAACCTGGAAGTTATTCACCACGGTCATGAATTCCCATGGCCCTTTCCCATGTTCACAATGGTAGTGTTTCATGTTGACTTGGTCGCTTTGGTCCTGTCAACTAGATTGTTGTGCTGGTAAGGTGGCTCTCCACATGTCTAGCATCTGGTCTTCGGTCTAGTACTCCACGTCCCCGTTGTTGCTGAAGCGGTGGGCCCCTTTAGGGGGTTATCTACTGAGGAACCTGTCATCGTGGTGTTGTGAAAAAGGGTTCTAAAGACATATCTTAATACCAAGATGTCTTTTCTGGTTGGCGTCTGACACTACTATGCACCAAAAGTCATCAGTCCAGACGATCTTGCAGGAGTCATGCCCTCACTCCCACTATAAATTCTTCTTCAACTAAGAGGCCTACCAGACTACATCGTGCAAAGTTCAAGGAATTTAGATCCTAACCTTTGCACGAAAGCTGGAGTTAAGGTTGAACAAGAACTTGCTGACCTCTAACTTCTTTTTGTTCAAAGGCGAGGCATACCGAAGTAGCTCTTTAAATCTGGTCTCAATCCGACACCACCCTGTCGTAAGGCATTAAACTCATCGATCTAGCGCTCAGTGAATTCCTCTGACAAATACTTTTCGAGGAATTGTTCGTCGAATCATTCCAAAAAATGGCTTCGACGACCATGTTTAGTTGAGGTAGGAGTGTCTTCCACTAGCGAATAATGATTCCCTTTAGTTGAATACCTCCATGGAGACCTTCTTGTTGGAGTTCGTAAATGCAAAGTGTGACGCAAAATGCTTGTTCCCCAACCATGCCTTGGCAGTTGAGCCGTCTGTGGCACTCGTGAATGCTGGAACCTAATATTCTAGAGTTCCTCGCAAATGTTACCAGTACTGGCTAGTGCACGTTGTGGATCCTGAGGCGTACAAGGGCCCTGGCCTTATATCAGTACATAAAGTTAGTCCAGGCATCTGTCATTTCCCTTGAAGCACCTTGTTAGACCAAACGCATCCTGCATGGTAATCTGCTCATGCTCAAGACTTGTTCTTCTTAAGGGGGTTAGAACCCTCTGGTGCAGGCACTATTGGAGGCATCACGCCTCCTCCCCTGGCACCAGGTCGTGAACCTTCACAACGTCCTCTAACAATGAGTAACTTATGGACATGTTAAAGTTTTAAATAGTGCTGAGTTATTAATTCAAGTGTATAATTAAGTGGAATGCATTGCTATCCATAGTCCCATGGTTGAACCCGCCCTGATACCATATGTAACGACCCCTCCATTATGACAACAAGCGACAAACAACAAGTATATATATATTTTTATTATGTTAGGAAAAACACATCAGCATTTAAAACAACATTGTTGACACGTCATCCCAATATCTTCAAGGCACCATAGCATTCTAATAATCAACATAAGTAACTTAAAATTCCAAGGCATAAGATAATTAAATCCTAAATCAAACATATAAGGTCACATTAGATGACGTAATGAATCAATTTTACTTTATTTGCATGTGTAAGGGAAACATCTCGTTTTCTCCAGATTCACTTAAGACAACCAAAAGTCAACACATAAACTACAAATATTCCAAAATGCGTGCATCATCCCATTACCAGATAACATAATCAATCGCCAATCATCGTGCAAGAGTAAACCACCAAATAATTCATGGTGCAACAAGTTATCCACTCGACAATCTTGCATCAATCTTAATAGAAAACTCATCAATCAACATGAAATCCCAGATGCATCAAATCACGTGCATTAATTTAAGGGTGCAATCAATATTTACATACAAAAATACCAGCTGAACACATGCACATAAGGAATGAGAATCCACAAGAGCTAGAGTGCAGTGGTGAACTAACTACAAGGTTGATCAACAATAGGTTAAGGCGCAAGAATAAAAAAATTCTATATCAAGCACGCCTCTCCATAGTTTAAGAGTCGCAAGTAAAACTACCTTATCATTCATCAAACAACAAATAATCATTTGTGCAAGGTTAAATAAGCTTGAATCAATCCAACATCAAAGATATTAGGGGCACACGAAAAGCTATTTATTAAACCCTTAACAAGGACAATTTAAAGGCATTAGAAAGAAGTTAAATAAAAATAAGGGAAACCTTCATAACGCGGGCGATATTATGACTAAAAAACCACTCCTTACATCAAGTTGTCATTGCATGCAAGGGGTTTAATAAATATTTACCTCACACATTCATTAAAGATTTGTGCGTGCAACGGTTCTAGTTAATTAAACTAGTCATTCAACGATGCTAAGGGCCAAAGTGCAAGAGACACTACCCATTATGCCTTCCTACTAAAGAATATAAATATCAACATACATAAAAGTCCAATCACGCAAAAGCCATGCTTCCAAAAAATCATACGATACCTTAAGGAGTCCTGCGTAAATCTTGACCTTAAATTCATGATGCAAGGAAAATTAACTACTCCACTAATCAACATGAAAATTTAATTAAGGCAAAAGAATGACCATAATGTAATTTCATAGCGCGTGGAAAAAAAATCAACAACTTACATCAACTTTGTTTAAGGTGCACGACAAGTCAATCTACTACGAAGTTTCACTACTAAGACTTATGTTAACTTAGATTCAAGGGAGGAACTTAACTATCTACCCTCAATTATTTTTGCAAGAAAATACTAAACTTCAAGCAACAAGGTTGTTCCACGGTCCAAATCAAACATGGTGTGGAAGCCTTATGAAGTACCCTACCCAAAATGGGTTCAATGTACACATAATTATATACAAAAATAGTTTTATAAAACCATGATCCTTGACGTGGAGTTCTAAAATATTCTAATCCTAACTTCAATAACAACAAATAACTCCTTTGCATACAAAAAGGAATCATCCCTTCAATACTTGTCTCCATTTCCACCGGATTCACTGTTTGAGGACACACTAAGGAGATGGTTTGAACAAGTCCCACTCAGGAAGGCAACTGAAGTGTTCAAGACCGAAAGACCCACTGAGAAAATATGGAAGGAAGGAGGGGAGATACGGATAATGCGTAGCCGATACATGAGAGAGAGCACAATATCTAAAATACCTAGTGCAAGGAGACACAAAATAAAATGAAATTAAAAGGGGTGGACCCACCCCCACACCCTGCATTCACCCAATGTTTCCAAGGAACACTGTAAAGCATTGTCATAGCTGTTAGAGCCTCACGGTATCTCGGCCAGGAAATATGGGGATCATTGAAGGATTAATTACTGAATCCCTAGCAGAGGAACCCGAGACTGGTTTTTCTAAAAGGATCAAATGCACCAGGAAAGGATTTCTGAGGGAATGTGCATTACACCAACAAATTTTAGAGTTCAATGCTAAAATCCCGACTAGGAATGTGAGGGAACCTCACATTACCATCGAGGGAGGCTCCTGCACAGGAGGTTCTTGGTTGTAGGAAAAAAGTTGCGGAGGAAAACCTGTGAGGAATAAGATGAGGAGAGTGACTTCACTCACTGGAAGGTATTACCAGGGAGCTGGGTAACAACAAAGTAACATATAAATTTTCTTGCTAGGCGAAATAAAGACGCCTGAGATGAGTAAGATAGTCCCCAGGATTGCAAGGACTATGGAAGCCTCAGAATTATGGAGACCACAAAACCACTGGTTTTTAAAGAAAAATGTGAATGTTCATTTCGGTGACCCATTCGGTGACAGTAAGGATGTCTAGGAAGAGTTTGGGAGTCCCCTGAAAATCACATAGGAAGAGAAATATAATAAAATAATGTAGACAGAAGTGACAATGATACAAAGGCCTTCATGTTTTCCCATCACAGGTCTGGTGTCTGTGTGCTAAAACTCTATGCTTGTCTACTTGTAATCATAAGGTCATAAACTACAAAAACCTTATTAGATTGAAAATACCCAGACAGTGTTACCTATTAAAAACACAACACTTTTTGTATGTTTAAGTTGGTATCTAGAAACCATTATGGGGGTAAGAAACCTTCTCTTAGGGAGGTTTTAATTTCTTAGGAACATCCATCCTTTGGTTCTAAGCTATTCAAAGTTTCCAGAATAAACCATTCCATAATATGTATGAGATATTAATAAATAGGATGATCACATTGCTAAATATTTATTTGAGGGAGGAGATTCCTCTTCCTCTGCCACATGTGCTTGATGCTTTCTTTTCCCCTTTCCTTGAGGACAGTCATAGGAAAAGTGTCCCAAATTTTGACAGTCATAG
>JASDQU010105703.1:109668-125812 GCA_032191745.1 Picea mariana | reverse complement strand
CAGGATAAACATCAGAGAAGGTCATCGAGAAAGCGATGATGAAAAGGTTGCTAGATACATGAATGTTCTGCGATATGACATTCAAGATGAGATGAGCATGATGACCCTTCAGATTATGGAAGATTCTTATCAGATGACTCTGAAAGCTAAAGAGAAGCTGAACTGAAAGCAAGGTTAAAGAGGCTGAGGTATAAGTCAAGCCAGAGGAAAAAAAATTTCCCAAGATAGGACTCAGAAACCTAAAGAAAAAGGGAAGAAACCTCAAACTCAACATGAGAGAGGCGGAAGTTCACAGATAGGGAAATTTGCTGATAGAAAAACTTTTCCTCGAGCCAGAGGAAGAGGAAGAGGAAGAGGCGGTGAAGTAAAATGATTTGTCTATGGAAAGATAGAACATAAATCTTATGAGTGTCCAGATAAGAAGAAAGATGGTGGTGAAACTCACATTGCTGAAGCACAAGGATGGAATGTTGAGGGAGAAGATGCTGAGGGAGGAAGATCCTTGATGATGAGGAAATTTCTCTGAACACCAAAGAAGGAGGCAGAGAACCCAACCCAAAGAAACAGTCTATTTCGGACTACTTGCAAAACCAAAGACAGGGTATGCAAAGTCATAGTGGACAGCGGTAGCACAGATAATCTCGTATCTACAGAGATGGTAGAAAAGATGGAGCTAGAGACTGTTGTACATCCAAGCCCATATAGAGTTTCGTGGCTACAAAAAGGACATCAGGTAAATGTTACTAAATAGTGTTTAGTTGAATTTAAAATAGGAGGATATAAGGATGAAATATTATGTGATGTCATTCCCGTGGATGTTTGTCATCTATTGCTGGGTAGACCATGGAAATATGATAGGAATGCGATTCATGATGGGAGAAAGAACACATACACCCTAGAGAAGAATGGTAGGACGCACATGTTGTTGCCGATTAAGGATAAAGAAGTGAAACCAGAGGTGAGAAACACTGTACTTCTCATGAGTGGGAAGGAACTTCTTAAAGAGGTTAAGAAGAAGGAAGATACACAATTTATTGTGGTCAGGAAGCCCAAAATTGTTTTGACCAGTACGAGAATAGATGATCTACCAGAAGAAATCCAGGAATTGCTGGGAGAGTTTGTTGATATAGTAGTGGAAGAACTACCTTGTTCATTTCCACCGATCAGGAGTATAAGCCATCACATCGATATTATACCTAGATCCAGTTTACCAAACAAAGCCGCATACAAATTGACACCGCAGGAGAATGAAGAAGTTAAGAGACAAGTCGAGAACTTAATGGACAAATGATTGAGTCGAGAGAGCTTGAGTCCATGTGCTGTTCCAATAGTGCTCAGCCCAAAGAAAGATGGAGGATAGAGGATGTGTATAGACTGAAGGGAAAACAATAATATTACCATCAGATACAGGTTTCCATTTCCAAGGATGGAGGACTTGATGGATTGCTTCAGTGGAGCAAGATTGTTTTCAAAGATTGATTTGAAAAGACGGTATCATCAGATTCAAATGAGAGAAGGTGATGAAGGGAAGATATCATTCAAGACGAATGAGGGGTTGTATGAATGGCCTCTAATGCCATTTGGCTTAACAAATGCACCTAGTACTTTCATGAGATTGATGAACGAAGTCCTGAAGGATTTCATAGGCAAATTCATCATTGTATATCTTGACGATATATTAATTTTTAGTAAAACAGAAGAAAAGCACTTAAAGCATTTAGCTGCAGTGATGGGGAGATTACAACAAGAGAAATTGTTGATTAATATGAAGAAATCATCATTTATGAGGACATAACTCATTTATTTGGGTTTTTTATCTCTATGAATGAGTTGGGGATGGATCCTAAAAAGGTAGATGCAATTAAGAATTGGCCATCGTCGAAGAGTGTGTTTGAAGTTCGAAGCTTCCATGGTTTGGCAAGTTTCTACAGGAAATTCATCCGAAACCTCAGTGGAATCAGTGCACCAATGATGGATACGGTGAAGAAAAGACACAAATCTTTTCACTAGACATAAGAAGAAGAGAAGAGTTTCAATTTGCTGAAGAAGAATATCACAGAGCAACCAATTCTGGGTTTGCCGGATTTTAGCAAGACATTCTAGGTTAAGTGTGATGCGAGTGGATTTGCAATTGGAGTGTTCTTGAGCCAAGAGGACAGGCCAATCACATACTTTAGTGAAAAAATGAATGAAGTGAAGATCAAGTACTCAACATATGACAAAGAATTTTATGCAGTCATACAAGCACTGAAGAAATGGAGACATTATTTGGTTCCTAAAGAGTTTATTTTGTACAGTGATAATCATGCTTTACAATTTGTGACTCAACAGGAGAAGTTGAACCAAAAATATTCTAAGGGTTGAATTCATGCAGAATTTTACTTTTGTGATTAAGCATATTTCTGGAACTGCTAACAAAGTTGTTGATGCTTTGAGCAGGAAATGTTTTCTTATGCAGGAATTCAGAGTCAAAACTTTGGGTTTTGATAACCTCAAAGTGATGCAGGAGCATCTCAAGCGAGCCAGCGCGGAAGCAAGAGACAGTTGGACAAGTGCCAGTGTAGAGTTTGAAATTACTTTGGAGTTGATGCGCAATCTTAAATAAAGTCATTAAGAAGAAGCGCACTTGTAAAATGTAAACGGACCTGGAGCGATTTTCTCTCATCCTTAGTAGGTAGAAGGAATTTATGGTAGTTAATGTAAAGTAGATAGAATTCAATTCTAGATTAGACAGTTTTAGAGCGCAAGGGGGAAACGAGATATAGACACCCTCATTGTGTATTGTAACGATAGTGTATGAAGAAGAGCATAGAGGAGAAGCAAAGAGATGTGTAGCAGACTCCATGTATAGAAGTTCTGAATTAATACAAAGGGAACTGTGATTTAGACTCATGGTGTTCATATATTCTCTGTGTATGCATCTTTGAATGTTATGCTCATGAATGTTTTACTCTTTCTGTCATGCAATTTCTTTTATGCTATGTATGAATAATGTTTGAAATCTAAGAGGAAAGGGTAATGGAATGAGTTTCAATTGTTTCTCTATCTGAGAAAGAGTTCCTTCAAGGAGTGCAGTTGAAGTGTCCACAAGGAGTGTGTTGACAAAGGGTTCAGATAGGGTAACTTTTGTTCTCATTCACACAAAAGTGCAATTGGGCACAGGAGCTGTGCAAGGAGTGCGTAGGCCAAGTAAAAGTCTCAGAGTTGTGGACCTGAGTGAAGCATTGAAGGACTGTTGTTGTAGGTGTGTGCAGGGTTGAAGGAATTCAAACACTTGAAAGTGTTTGGAAATCTACCGCAAGGGGTGCGTGTAAGTGATTTCTAAAAGACTCAGAGTCGTGGAAAGTTCAGAAGGACCTGAAGCCTTCAAAGTCATTGAAGGGAGGTGAGAGACCAAGTACTTTCAAGTTGGTAGGAAGGCGTAGCGACGTCGAACTTAGTAAGTTCTCAGAGGAAGAGACAAACGGTTGGGATTCTCTGAGGAGAATAGCGCAAAATCCTGTGAGCTGTTAGATCTCACAGAGAAGCAGGGGAGTTACAGCAAGAGCGTCGAAAGGTTCTAAGCTCAGGAGGAGTAGGACCGTAGATCCCAGCCACAAGGGCCGTTGGATTTACACGCGGATACCTGTATCAGGTTTTCGTGAGTGGAAGTCCCGTAAACATCGCAACGAGAATCGCGATATCACAAAACGCAAAGTCCCGACAGCCAAAGGGTTGTGTGGACCACGGAGGAGTCAGCGAGTGGATAGGTGGCACATTATTTCAGAATTTTGTGGAGTAAAGTCCCGACTTCATTACATTAGGATTCACGATATTGTGAAGTCCGAAGTGTCGATGGAGCGAAAGGACCGTTGAAAAGTCAACTGCGCGAGTGTATCGGAGTTTCGGCAAATCGGGATTCGAGAGTCGAAAAGACAAGTTTCTCGACCTTGTGATCGCAAAATCGTGACAAGGAAAATCCCCAAAAGGAAAGAGGAAAAGGTCAGCGTTGACTGCGTCGGGTTTCGGGGATTCGAGAGACCAACGCTTGGCCACCGGGTTCGCAAGGTTGCGAAATCCGATCTCCCAAAGTGTAAAGAAGGGATCTCGTGAGAGTTTGATGTGGGTGCAGATTTCACGATAGGAAAATAGAAGAGTCGTTTAGAGTTCTTCAGGCCGACAAAAAGGAAATATCCTGTGCTGACGTGGACCTTCTGACCTGCGGGTTGCGGAGGGAGTGTGCATAGGGCGTTATTTTGGTATCAGAGCACATAAAGGTTCTTTTCTTTATGTAGCAGATAAGAAAGAGAATTCACCATGCCACCAAGGAGAAGGGATAGGCAAACACCCGATCCACCAGAGGAGAGGGAAATGCCGAGAAGAAGAGGCAGGAAGATGACTAATCCAGCCATGGAGAGAGAGATGCGTGATCTATGAGATAGACTCAAAGACATGGAGACAACCCAAAGATGCACAGTTAGTGCTGGGGATCTTAGTGATTCCGAAAGTGAGATTGAGGCTGAACATGAAGAAGAAGTTGCAGCTGAAGATGCAACAAATGAACATTTGATCAGAGCTATTGCAAGAATGGGTGCAAGAGTGAAAATGGACATTCCAGTTTATGAGGGAAATCTGGATGCAGAGGAGATTCTCGACTAGATTAGAGCTCTAGACCCATACTTTGACTATGAAGATGTCAAAGAGGACAAGAAAGTCAAGCATGTTGTCACAAAGTTAAAGGGACATACAACATTGTGGTGGGACGAGCTACAAGCTGACAAACGCTGCAAAGGCAAGTAGAAAATCAAAAGCTGGGACAGAATGATCGCGAAGATGAAGGATAAATTCATCCCCAGAGATTACCAGATTAATCTACTCAGGAGGATGCAGAACCTGAGAAAAAAGATGATGATGGTAAAAGAATATATTGAGGAATTCTACAGACTGAATATCAGGGAAGGTCATCGGGAGAGCGATGATGAAAAAGTTGCTAGATATCTAAATGGTCTAAGATATGACATTCAGGATGAGATGAGCATGGTAACCATCCGAACGGTGGAATATTATTATCAGATGGCTCTGAAAGAGGAAGAGAAGATGAGCCGAAAGCAGGGTTAGAGAGGCCGAGGCAGAAGTCAGCCCAGAGGGAAATCAGTTGCCCAGGACAAATATCAGAAGCCCAAGAGAGACTGGAAAAAACCTCAGACTCAAACTGAGAAAGGTGGAACCTCACAGTGAGGGAAATATGTTGAACAGAGAGGATAGCATACTGAACCGAGAGGAGATTATGCTGATAACAATACTTTTCCTCGTACTAGAGGTAGAGGAAGAGGAAGAGGTGGAGTAATAACATGCTTCACATGTGGAAATAATGGGCACAATTCTTATGAGTGTCCGGATAAAAATAAGGAGAGTGGAGAAACTCACATCGCTGAAGCACAGAGGCGGGATGTTGAGGAAGAAGATGTTGAAGGCAGAAGATCGCTGATGATGCGAAAAGCTCTTTTGACACCAGAGAAGGAGGTGGAGAGTTCAGTCCAAAGAAACAGACTTTTCCGGATTGCTTGCAAGACCAAGGATAGGGTATGCAAGGTTATTGTAGACAGTGGTAGCACAGATAATCTCGTTTCTATAGAGATGGTAGAAAAGTTGGAGTTGGAGACGATTGATCATTCAAGCCCGTACAAAATTTTGTGGCTACAAAAAGGACATCAGGTAACTGTCACTAAACAATGTTTAGTTGAATTTAAGATAGGGGGATATAATGATAAGATATTATGTGATGTCATTCCTATGGATGTTTGTCATTTATTGTTGGGTAGACCATGGCAATATGACAGAAATGTGATTCATAATGGGAGAATGAACACATGCACCCTAGAGAAGAATGGGAGGACTCACATGTTGCTTCCAATTAAGGATAAGGAGGTGAAAACAGAAGTAAGCAGCAATGTACTTCTCATGAGTGGGAAGGAACTTCTTACAGAGGTTAAGAAGAAAGAAGAACTGCAATTCATAGTGGTCAGGAAACCAAAGATTGTTTTGACTAGCACAATAGTGGATGATTTACCAGAATAAATTCAGAAACTGCTGGAAGAGTTCGCTGATATAGTAGTGGATGAATTACCTCATTCGTTGCCACCAATTAGAAGCGTGAGTCATCATATTGATCTCATACCAGGAGCTAGTTTACCAAACAAATCCACGTACAGATTGATGCCACAAGAGAATGAAGAGGTCAAGAGACAAGTCCAGGAGTTGTTGGACAAAGGATTAGTTAGGGAAATATTGAGTCTGTGTGTTGTTCCAACAGTACTCAGTCCGAAGAAAGATGGAGGCTAGAGGATGTGTACTGACTCAAGGGCGATTAACAAGATAACCATCAGGTATATATTTCCATTGTCGAGGAGGGATGATCTGATGGATTTCTTGAGTAGAGAAAAGTATTTTTCAAAGATTGATTTGAAAAGCGGTTATCATCAAATCCGCATGAGAGAAGGTGATGAGTGGAAGACAGCATTCAAAACAAATGAAGGGTTGTATGAATGGCTTGTTATGTCGTTTGGCTTAAAAAATGCACCAATTACCTTCATGAGGTTGATGAATGAAGTCCTGAGGGATTTCATCGGAAAATTTTTCACTGTGTATTTAGATGACATACTAGTTTACAGTAAAACAGTGGCAGAGCATCTAAAGCATTTGGCTACAGTGATGTAGAAACTAGAACAGGAGAAGTTGTTGATAAATATGAAGAAGTCCTCATTCATAAATATAGATCTCATTTACTTGGGATTTGTTATTTCAGAAAATGAGTTGAGGATGGATCCAGATAAGGTGGAGGTAATCGAGAATTGGCCATCACCGAAGAATATCTTTGAGGTGAGAAGTTTTCACAGATTGGCTAGTTTCTATCGAAAGTTCATCAGTAATTTTAGTGGAATTAGTGAAACAATGATGGATACAGTGAAGAAAAGACACAAGTCTTTTCACTGGATTAAAGAAGATGAGAAAAGTTTTAATCTGTTGAAAAGGAAGATTATGGAACAACCAATTTTGGTGTTGCCAGATTTCCAAAAGACATTCCAAGTGAAATGCGATGCAAGTGGATTTGCAATCGGGGCAGTCTTGATTCAAGAAGACAGGCCGATAGCATACTTCAATGAGAAGCTTAATGAAGCAAAAGTGAAATACTCCACTTATGATAAGGATTTTTATGCTATCATCCAGGCATTGAATAAATGGAGGCATTACTTGATCCTAAAAGAGTTTGTCTTATACAGTGACAATCATGCATTGTAGTTTGTGACTCAATAGGAGAAGTTGAATTAGAGACATGTCAAATGGGTAGAATATGTGCATAATTTCACTTTTGTGATTAAACATATTTCTGGTACTGCTAACAAAGTTGTTGATGCTTTGAGCAGGAAGTGTTTGCTATTGCAGGAGTTCCGAGTCAAAACGTTGGGTTTCGATGATCTCAGGGACATGTACACAGATGATCAGGATTTCAAAGAGGTGTATGAAGCAACTGAAAATCCAATTCTCAGGGATAGAAGCCAATGGGAAAAATACATGATCCAGGAAGGATTACTCTTTAAAGGTAATCAGCTGTGTATTTCGAAATGCTCCATGAGGGAGAATCTGCTGAAGGAGAAACACAGTGGAGGATTGGCAGGACATTTTGGTCACGACAAGACGTTCACAAAGCTGAATGAGTCATATTTTTTGCCAGGAATGTGAGAAGATGTCAAGATATTTGTGGAAGGATGCAAAATTTTCCAACATTCGAAGGGAAGAAGACAGAATGCGGGGTTCTATCACCCATTTCCCATAACAGAAAGGCCGTGGGATGTAATTAGCATGGATTTTGTATTGGGGTTGCCAAGAACACAAAGAGATTCTGATTCATTCTTTGTGGTAGTAGATAGATTTTCCAAGATGGCACACTTCATTCCATGTCAGAAAACCAGTGGCTCAACTTACATTGCAAATCTGTTTTTCAAAGAAGTCATTCGACTTCATGGTTTGCCAAGGAGTATAGTTTCGGATCGAGATACAAAGTTCATAGGGAATTTTTGGAGGACCTTATGGAAGAAGCTAGGAACTAACTTTTCATTTAGTTCATCTTATCATCCTCAGGTGGATGGACAGGCAGAAGTGGTGAACGAAAGTCTGGGAGACTTGCTAAGAAGCCTGGTGACAGAACACCACAGCTAGTGGGACCACATATTACCACAAGCAGAATTTGCTTATAACGACTCAGTTAATAGGACCGTAGGGCAGAGTCCATTTTAGATTGTCTATGGCATGCAGTCGAGAGGAATTTCTGAATTAAGGGATTCAGAAAAGACTGTAACTAGGAGCTTTAGTGCAGAAGATTTCGCAGAGGCAATGAAGGAACTTCACAGCCAGGTGAAGGAGCGATTGCGGAGTTCAAACCAGGAATATAAACGCAGGGTAGATTAGCACAGAAGACAACTTCATTTTGAGGTTGGTGACTTGATTCTGTCACATTTGAGAAAGGAAAGTTTTCCAAGGGGAACATATAATAAACTGAAGATGAATAAAATCAGACCATGTAGGATCTTGAAGAAATTTGGGGCGAATGCTTACGAGATTGAATTACCTGATGGGGTCAGAATTTCTCTGATATTCAATATCTCAGATTTGTACCCATATAAGGCTGAAGAAATAGGGACAAAAAATGAGTAGCCAGTGATCCAGTGGACAAAGCAAATGCCAGTTGCAGATAAGCCACAGATGGAGTGCATACTGGATAGGAGAATTGGTAAGAAGATCAGAAGGAAAGAATACTTTGAATATTTGGTCAAATGGAAAGGCCATCCAGTTGAAGATGCCAGCTGGGAGATCGAAGCAGAGATCTAGAAGCATGGACAGGCCGTGCATGAGCTCATGGACAGGAGCCCATGAAATTTTTCAAGCGAGGGAGTATGATGTAGGAGCATCTCAAGCGAGCCAGTGCAGAAGCAGGAAACAGCTGGACAAGTGCCAGCGCAGATTTTGAAATTACTTTGGAGTTGATGTGCAATCTTAAATAAAGTCATTAAGAAGAAGCGCACTTGTAAAATGTAAATGGACCTGGAGTGATTTTCTCTCGTCCTTAGTAGGTAGAAGGCATTTATGGTAGTTAATGTAAAGTAGATAGAATTCGATTCTAGATTAGACAGTTTTAGAGCGCAAGGGGGAAACGGGATATAGACACCCTCATTGTGTATTGTAACGATAGTGTATGAAGAAGAGCATAGAGAAGAAGCAGAGAGCTATGTAGTAGACTCCATGTACAGAAGTTCTGAATTAATACAAAGGAAACTGCGATTCAGACTCATGGTGTTCATATATTCTCTGTGTATGCATATTTGAATGCTATGATCATGAATGTTTTACTCTTTCTGTCATGCAATTGCTTTTATGCTATGTATGAATGATTTCTTGTTGAATGTTTGAAATCTGAGATGAAAGGGTAATGGAATGAGTTTCAATTATTTCTCTATCTGAGCAAGAGTTCCTACAAGGAGTGCAGTTGAAGTGTCCACAAGGAGTGCATTGACAAAGGGTTCAGATAGGGTAACTTTTGTTCTCATTCACACAAAAGTGCAGTTGGGCACAGGAGCCATGCAAGGAGTGCGCAGGCTGAGTAAAATTCTCAGAGTTGTGGACCTGAGTGAAGCATTGAAGGACTGCTGTTGCAGGTGTGTGCAGGGTTGAAGGAATTCAAGCACTTGAAAGTGTTTGGAAATCTGCCGCAAGGGGTGTGTGTAAGTGATTTCTAAAAGATGCAGAGTCGTGGAAATTTCATAAGGACCTGAAGCCTTCAAAGTCATTGAAGGGAGGTGAGAGACAAAGTACTTTTAAGTTGGTAGGAAGGCGTAGCGACGTTGAACCCAAGAAGTTCTTAGAGGAAGAGACGGATGGTTGGGATTCTCTGAGGAGAATAGCGCAAAATCCCGTGAGCCGTTAGATCTCATAGAGAAGCAGGGCATTTACAATGAAAGCGTCGAAAGGTTCTAAGCTCAGAAGGAGTAGGACCGTAGATCTCAGCCACAAGGGCCATTGGATTTACACACAGATGCCTATATCAGGTTTTCGTGAGTGGAAGTCCCATACACATCGCAATGGGAATCATGATCTCATGAAATGCGAAGTCCTGACAGCCAAAGGGTTGTGTGGGACACAGAGGAGTCAGCGAGTGGACAGGTGGCACATTATTTTAGAGTCCCGACTTCATTACATTAGGATTCACGATATTGTGAAGTCCGAAGTGCTGATGGAGCGAAAGGACCGTTGAAAAGTCAATCATGCGAGTGTATCAGAGTTTCGGAAAATCAGGATTCGAGAGTCAAAAAGACAAGTTTCTCGACCTCGCGATCGCAAAATCATGACAAGGAAAATCTCGAAAAGGAAAGAGGAAAAGGTCAGTGTTGACTGCGTCAGGTTTCAGGGATTCGAGAGACCAATGCTCGGCCACCAGGTTCGCAAGGTTTCGAAATCCGATCTCCCAAAGTGTAAAGAAGGGATCCCGTGAGAGTTTGTTGTGGGTGCAGATTTCTTGATAGGGAAATAGAAGAGCTGTTTAGACTTCTTCGGGCTAGCAAAAAGGAAATATCATGTATTGACGTGGACCTTCCTACTTGCGGGTTGTGGAGGGAGTGTGCATCGACGTCACAAAGAAATGTACAGGGATGACCCAGATTTTAAGGAAGCGTATGAGGCATCTGTGAATCCAATTCTTAGGGAAAGAAACCAATGGACCAAATATATGATCCAAGATGGATTGTTATTCAGGGGAAATCAGCTATGTATTCCAAGATGGTCCATGAGGGAGAATTTTCTGAAAGAAAAACATAGTGGAGGATTGGCCGAACACTTCGGTCATGATAAGACATTCTCAAAGTTTAATGGCTCATATTTTTGGCTAGGGATGAGGATAGATCTTGAAAAATTTGTGGACAGATGCAAAATTTGTCACCACACAAAAGGGAAAAGGCAGAATACAGGGTTATACCAGCCATTACCCATAGCAGAAAGGCTGTGGGACGCAGTGAGCATGGATTTCATATTGGGACTACCAAGAGTGCAAAGAGGCTATGATTCGATCTTTTTGGTAGTCGACAGATTTTCAAAGATGGCACATTTCATACCATGCCAGAAAACCAGTGACGCAACTCATATTGTGAACCTATTTTTCAAGGAAGTCATCAAACTTCATGGCTTTCCAAGGAGTATCATTTCTGATCGAGATACCAAATTCGTTGGACATTTTTGGAGGACTTTGTGGAAAAAGGTGGGGACAAATTTGTATTTTAGCTCAACATATTATCCTCAAATAGATGGGCAGACAGAAGTCGTGAACAAAAGCTTGGGAGACTTGTTGAGGAGCTTAGTGACTGAACACCACAGTCAATGGGATCACATTCTACCATAGGCAGAATTTTCTTACAATGATTCACTCAACAAAAGCACAGGGCAGAGTCCATTCCAGATTGTATATGGAATGCAACCAAGGGAAGTTTCTGAATTGAAAGATTCAGAAAAAAATGAATTCAGGAGTGCTAGTGTAGAGGACTTTGCAGAAGGAATGAAGGAGCTTCACAGCCTAATTAAGGAGCGATTGCAGAGTTCAAGTCGAGAATACAAGTGGAGAGTAGATCAACATAGGCGAGAACTTCAATTTGAAGTTGGTGATTTGATTCTTGCACATTTGAGGAAGGAAAGGTTCCCAAGGGGAACATATAACAAACTAAAGATGAAAAAGATTGGACCATGCAAGGTCATAAGGAAATTTGGGGAAAATGCATATGAGATTGAATTACCTGATGGGATCGAAATTTCACTAATATTCAATGTTGCAGATTTCTACCCTTACAGAGCTGAAGAAGCAGTAGCAGAGGAGAAACAGAAAGAAGTTAAATGGAAAAAACAAATGCCTGTAGCTGAAAAGTCACAGATGGAAAGTATAATTGACAAGAGAGTCAGCAGGAAGACCATGAGAAAAGAGTATTTCAAATACTTGGTCAAGTCGAAAGGACATCCAGTTGAAGATGCCAGTTGGGAAGATGAAGCATAAATTCATAAGCATGGACAGACCATGCAAGAGCTCATGAACAGGAGTTCATGAAAATTTTCAAGTGAGGGAGTATGATGCAGGAGCATCGTAAGCAGCCAACCAAGTGAGCATGAAGGTGGAAGACAGTTGGGAAAAGTGTAGCACATGTTTTGCACATTTTGAAATATTTTTGAAAGATTAAGAAGCGGATATTAATGTAGTAGCTAGAAGTGTACTTGCATTTGTATCTGGCTGTTGTAAATAGATCGTGAGCGATTTTCTCTCATCTGTCAATGTAAAAGGAATTTAATCCCAACTAATGAAAGTAGGTAGGTTTGAATTAATAGATTAGATAGTTTAGAAGAGTAGGAGGGAAAACAGATATAGACACCCTCGAAATTGTATCATAGTAGTGGTTGTATCATTAGCATAGCACAGAAGAAGAGAGTTGTAGTGGAGAGCTGTAGAGAAAATCCCATGTATAGGAGCTTTGAATTAATATATGAAGCTTTGAATTAGATTCATGGTGTTATGATGTTTTTTGTTAATATATGTTGAATGGTATGCTTACAGTTGTTTTATTCTCTCTATTATGCATTTGCTTTAATACTATGTTGAATGTATGATTTCATGTTGAATGTTTGAACTATGGGAGAAGAAAGAGAATGAGTTTCAATTGTTTCTCTTCTTGAGAGAGAGAGTTCCTGCAAGGAGTGCAATGAAACATTCGTAAGGTGTGCATTGACAAGGAGAACTCCCAAATCACAAAACGAATTGTTAAGTGAAGAATTTCGGGATTTCGGTAATTCAAAATTCAAAATACCAGAAATCCTGATGACAAGGAGCTAGGGGCCTTTTCATTGAAAAACCCTAGAGTTGTGAAATGTGGAATATTGTGAAGTGGCATTTCAACATTTATGTGTTTCGGGAATTCGGGGATTGTGGTGACAAGTGTTTTGGGGTCGAGAATTTTGAACTCTCGGTACCCAGAAGACCGAAATAACGTGGGTTGTTGGATCTAAAGGGAGGCTATCAACCGTTGATTTCGTAGAAGGCGCCATTTTGGAATTTGGGGTTTCGAATTTGTAAGGGGATGGCAGTCAAAGGCTGGTTCAAGTCCCGAAAGCCAGGAAGAGTGACAAGTGGCAGGAATCCATGTCAGAGATCGAGGATAGTTGAGAAGGTTGGTGGCACGTACTCGTTTCTAGGTAGTGCCAATACCTGTTGATCGTTTCGGGGTTTTGGAGGTTGAAGAGCCAAGAGCCTTGCATCAGGATTCACAAAGTCACGGAGTCTGAAACTCCAAATCGGCGAAAAGTTTCGTTGGAATCCAGCCTTTTGTTGAACACATCGGGGTTCGACATTTTAGTATTTTGGAAGACAAGAGGTCAGGGTTCTTTGTTCCGAAATTCCCGAAGTCACAAAATGTGATACAATTGTGGAGGAGGACATGGTCGAAGATTTCAGCGTTTGGGCATTTCGAGTTTTGGTGGGTTGAAGAGCCGAAAACTCAGCAACAGAATTCGCAAAATTGTGAAATCCGAAGTCACGATTTGGAAAAGGGCGCGATCATATTATTGAGGTCAGGAGATTTGAGTGATGCTTTATGTTGGATCACACAGGGCATACTCATAAGGATCTGTGGATACACCATCGTGTGTGTGAGGGATTCCCTATGGGGAAAATCAAAGAGTCAATTAGACTCAGGAGGGAAGATTTAAATGATCCTGAGCAGATCTCGGCCTGAGGGTCAGGGGTCTGTGCCACAACTAAACAAAATGACTATTAAGAAAAAATACCCCTTACCAAGGATAAATGATCTGTTCGATCAAGTGGGTGGGGCCAAGATATTTTCAAAGTTGGATTTACGATCCGGTTATCATCAAATTAGGATAAAAGACAAGGACATAAACAAAACAACCTTTCAGACAAGATATGGACACTACGAATTCGCAGTCATACATTTTGGACTCACTAACGTGCGAGCCACATTTATGTGCCTGATGAACAGTATTTTTAGTTAATACTTAGACAAGTTCATGGTAGTATTTATCGATGATATTCTGGTCTATTCAAAAATGGAGGAAGAACATGATGAACACTTAAGGATAGTGCTGCAAATGTTGAGAAAACACAAACTGTACGCCAAATTTGACAAGTGTGACTTTTATCTAAAAGAAATACAATATCTAGGACATGTAATTTCAGCAGAAGGCATTGCCATAGACCCGAAGAAGACAAAAGCCATTATGGAATGGCCAGTACCTAAGGATGTAGCAGATATCCGGTCATTCATGGGAATCACCGGATATTACCGTAGGTTTATAGAAGGATTTTCCAAGATAGCCTACCCTATCACATAATTACAAAAGAAAGGGACCAAGTTTAACTGGTGGCAAAAGTGTCAAGACCGTTTTAACAATCTTAAAGAATTATTGACATCGATGCCCATTTTGAAGGTAGCAGACCTAGATAAAGACTTCACAGTATGTGTTGATGCAAGTAAAGAGGGGCTAGGTGGTGTCATAACTTAGGAAGGACACGTTATTTGTTATGAGTCTCGAAAATTAAAGGAACATGAGAAAAATTATGTCACTCATGACTTAGAATTGGCAGCAATAATACACACATTAAAAATGTGGCGATACTACATAATGGGAAGGAAATTTCTACTATTGACGGATAATAGCAGTGTGAAATATCTGTTTAGTCAACCAGAGCTCAATGCACGGCAAACCAGGTGGTTATCTTTCTTGAGAAAATTCGACTTCAAAGTCAGACGTATCAAGGGAAAAGAAAATAAAGTAGCAGATGCTTTAAGCAGAAGAGTCCATGGGTTGTTTGAGGTAAATATCAGCAGGGCAAAAAGTAATCTGGAACAAAGGTAAGGACGACTAGTATTAGCGATGAAAATTACACTAAGATGATGGCATAATTACAAAACAGTACCACAAACTCAGATAAACGAGATCTAAGTATCGACAAGAAGGGATTATTATGATTTAAAAACAGACTTTACATACCAGATTCAACAGAGTTAAAATTAATAGTTTTGGACGAAGTGCATAAGAAATTGTATTCTGGTCACCCAGGTTACCAAAAAATGATAACAACAATTAGAAAATTGTTTTACTAGCCTAATATGAAAGGTGAAACAACAGAATACTTGGCTAGGTGCCAGGATTGTCAACAGATTAAGGCCAAACAATGGCATCCAACTAGCCTATTACAACCATTACTAGTACCAGAATGGAAATGGGAGACCGTATCGCTGGACTTTATAACAGGTTTGCCTAAAAATCAGAAACAGAATGATTCTATCATGGTTTTAATCGATAAACGCAGTAAGTCTGCACACTTTATTCTTGTAAAGTCTACTTTTAAATCTATAAACATTGCTGAAATATTCATGAAAGAAATTTTTAGACTACATGGTATTCCTAAAATGGTGATTTCAGATAGAGATGTAAAATTCACATCCGCTTTTTGGAAGGAATTGTTTGCAGGGTTAAATACTAATTTGAATTTTAGTACGAGTTATCATCCCCAAATGGATGGACAGACCGAAAGGACAAACCAAATCATATAGGATATGCTCCACATGTATGTAAGAACAAAACCGAACAAGAGGGAAGACTACCTACACCTGGTATAATTTGCATACAACAATGGGTACCAAACTTCGACTAAGTTGAGCCCTTTCAAAATACCGTATGGAAAAAAGTGTACAACTCCAATTAGCAGGGATAACCTAGCTGACCGACTCATGGTTGGACTAGAGATTCTCCAAGAAATGGAGAACATGTTAAGGAAGGTACAACAAAACTTGAAAGAAGCACAGGACATACAAAATAGCTATGGAGATAAGAAAATAAGACACTTGGAATTTCAAGTAGTAGACCATGTTTATTTGAAGGTCAAGGCCCGAGAAAGCTCATTGAAGTTAGGGAACTATGCCAAGATGGCACCTAGGTTTTGTGGGCCCTTTGAGATACTAGCTCGAATTGGACCCATAGCTTATCAACTTGCACTTCTAGCTAATCTAAGAATTCATAATGTATTTCATTTTTCTTTGTTGAAAAAGTATATTCATGACCCTAC
>JASDQU010105703.1:36120-51478 GCA_032191745.1 Picea mariana | reverse complement strand
TGGAAAGAGTGGAGGAGGTTGTGGGTTTCAACCCCACCGATCCTCTCCTTTATTTATGTAGTTGTTATATTGTATGATAAATATGGCTGGTTTGTTTTAACCATATATTATATGGTTTTTCATTATGTGCCATATGTTATAACCTCCACGTAAATGTTGGAACGGATTATTACATTGTTATAACAATATAACATGTGGCTTATGGAATATGTGATGTATGGTGGTTAAAACATGTAATTCCCAAGAAATGGGAAGTGGGTTATATATATATATATATATATAGCCATAATAATAAACTATCCAATATAAGCCAATGAAGGATCACCATATGTCAAGATTTGATTAGTCTATTTATGTGTCAAATGTTTAATTGTGATTGGATTATATATGTCACTTGTCATCATGTAACTAGGTCACTTGGAGGTACAATATGTCACATTAGTTGTCAACAATCATGTGTCATGTTACCTGTTCAATGCCACTTGTCAATATCTAGAGCTTCCACTCATCAGCCTGTGAGCCTGCCATGTGTTTCTTTCAGACCCTGCCACATGTCTCTATAGGGTTGACTTGAACTTTGACTTCCTATAACATTTGCAAACGACATCTATTTGAAGAACCGTTTGCGTCATTGGAAAACTGACGACATTCTCTTTGTAATGATGTTGTTTTATATAAATTTTGAGATGCTCGAATTTTGAACATTTTTTACCCTTCTTGGATCCCTATGAGCGTTCCATATCCTCCTGGACCTCTGTGAGCATTCCTGGATCCTCCTAGATCATTCCTGCCCACTGGGAGACTTTTGGACCTCCAAAAGGTTTACATTAAATGAGGGAGATGCCTCCCCACTTGTCTTGTGTTTCTTCTCCATGCTTGGACCACTTGGCTCATTACAATCAGCTGAATAAAAAGGATGAAGGATGAAATAATACTACTAACATAATAAATCATTATCAGAATTCCACATCTATTTCCATTCATATTTTCCACTATTGTCCATGCATAACATATCAGGAGTAGTAGCGAACATATAGATGCTACTAATAATGAATTAACAACATTCATGCACTCCATGACAAAATCCCTATCACCTATATGTAATGGACCTTCATGTGGCAATTTTGGAGAATTTTGAAACACTTCATGACTAAGAAATAACTTGACTATTTCACTAGCATATCCTTCACTTGTTTTTGCATACATCATAGACACATTCTTGCTTGCATTCACAACACCTGCAATTGTGATTAGTGTCTCATCACCTAATTCAGATCCCAAATCTTGTTGGACTGTGACAACAACCTTTTGTTTTCCTTTGCCTCCATACTTTTTAGGCCTTAATTCAGGGTGCAACTTCCAACAATGATCTTCATCATGGTCGTTTTTCTTGCAATGAGTACATGTGAGATTTGCTTTCTCCTTCTTTATTGTAGCTACATGTTTCTCTTTTCCCTTGTTCTTACTTCCCTTTTGCTAAGAAAACTCCATGGAGAAACCATCTTTAGCATCATTCCTTGATCTAAATTTTAGGGGGGTATATGGTCTAAATTCAGGTGAAAAAGTCATAAATCTATAAAGTTAATAGATTTCCCATGTGGATCAAGGAGATGCCCACCTCGTCATTAATTAATTGGACTAAGAGGTTGCCCATATCGGTCAAAGAGAGTCCCACCTCTCCATTATTGTATTGGGTTTTATTTTCCATTACTTAGTTAGTTGGGTAGTTAGATCTATTATTATAATAATAGAGACTCATTTAAAGAGTTCTTTCCATTATTGTGTTGGTTTTTATTTTCCACTACTTATTTAGTTGGGTAGTTAGATCTATTATAATAATAGAGATTCATTTAATGATTTGTTTTTGAATTTTTCCAAGGGACCATTTTGTATTGCTATATAAAGGCCTATCAAGCCTTCTCATAATATCAAGTTACTCATTTTGGCTTCTCTCATATTTTCTATTGTTCATTGTGAGATTAATTAGCTTTGAGTGATTTACTAGTAATTAGTTTTAGAGGTGAGGCTCATCTTTGAGCCTCACCTCCCGAGTACTTCATTTACATGTTGTTTTCCATGCTTATGTTCATGCAATATTGGCACATCTAACATCCTCCTCTCTCGGCATTCAATCCATACAGATCTCATCCCCCGAGATCCGGATCATTCCCCTTGGATTCAAGATGTACAACTTGAACACATACTTCATCAAAATCAATGGGATTTAACAAAAGAAGAGTATGATGAATGTAACTATGCAAAGCACCAATGTATTTCAAAAGGGTTTATGTAGAATGTAATGAAATATTTAAAGTCAATGCTTTCTTCCTAAACTCCTCAGTAAAATCTTGCTCACTATGTCATTTTCCTTGCCTCAGATATTTCCATTCCATAATTGTTTTTTGTCGATATGCCAAAGGATAAAATTGTTTCCTTAATGCATCTTTGAATTCTGACCAAGAAGAGAGAATATTACCGCTCTTTTGGATACATTCCTAAAGTTTACCTTCCCACCAAATCAACGTTGTTCCTTCAAGACAAATAGAGGCCAATTGAATATTTACCTCATCTTCATCAATCTGTTGAATGCAAAAATAAACTTCCATTTGTCGAATCTAATTGTCTAGCTTCTCTACATCAGGCTCTCCATTATACATGGGCAAGTTAAACTTGACATCCAACTTTAACAATGGTTTTTTTGAAGCAATTTTCTTACGCGAAGATGAGGCTAGAGAAGAGGAAGGAGATGAAAGTGTGGAAGGAGGAAAAGAAATAAGTATTGAAGGAGGTGGAGAAGGAGGAAGATCATCTTTTATCTTAACTTGTTCAGAACTTTCTCCTTTTTGTAATCCTCTTTCACTGTAAAGTTCTTCCACCATTGTCTTCATCTGATTAAAGGCATTGGAGAAATCTTCTTCAGATTCATAAGGACCTATTTTCCTTGGTGAAGCCATCTCTTCTCTTCGAGTGAATCTCTTTGAACCAATATCCAGATTATAACTCTCAAGTTTTCCTTCACCACACTTGTGTTTATCCCTTCTAAGAATTCACCTGTCAAACCTGCTTCGATACCACTTGATCTGTAAATGGATTAGAAAGCATACATTCTTGATCTGAACCGAGTGTCTCTAATATCACTTGATCCTCAAATAATATTAAGTATGACACCACTTTCTTATTCCAAGATTCTTCTATTGACAGTGCTTATAGCATGGAAGTGTCTTATCTTACTTAACCAAACAATTTAACTGATGAACATAGCTTGCATAAGCATTCATACATGAGCATATATGGAATCACATGAAAGTGATAATTGTGTTTCACAATGACCTTCTTGTACGTTACTCAAGCTCAATTACAAATGTCAAATTCGACATCATCTCGTAAAACCGAATCCAATGACTATAAACATTATATATTTCTTTACAAAATGTCAAAAGGCTCTCTTATATCTCACAAATCTCAAATTTGCAGAATTCTGACTTACAAATGAGTGATAAGATTGTTACCATCAAAACTGTCTTGAAAAACTGATTTTGATGACTATAAATACCCTATAACTCTCAAAAGAATACAAACTTGACTTCAAAAAGACTATGAGTAGAACTTTAAGAACATTTAAAATACAAAAGAAATTTACCTCAAACTCCCTTCTCAAATCTAGAATTTGAGCACCAAAAATCCCATGCCTTTGCATTGAGAATTGGTCCCTTTTTATAGCCCCAAAAGGGCATATTTTGGTTATAACCACCATTAATTGCATAACAAAATAATTTATTTTTATTTTTTATCACAACAATATTCTTTGGAAAGTTGGTTAAGTTGTTGGAAAGGGTGGAGGAGCTCATGTGTTCCAACCCCATGATCCTCTCCTTTATTTTTGCACTTGTTATATTGTATGCTATATATGGCTTGTTTGTTTTAACCATATATTATATGGTTTTTCATTCAGTGCCCTATGTTATAACCTCCACATGTGGCTTATGGAATATGTGATGTATGGTGGTTAAAACATGTAATTCCCATGTGAATTATTGAAATGGGAAGTGGGTTATATTAAATATATATAACCATAATAATAACCAATCCAATTTAAGTCAATGAAGGATCGCCACATGTCAAGACTCGGTTGGTCTACTTATGTGTCAAATGTTTAATTGTGATTGGACCATATCTGCCACTTTTCATCATGTAACTGGGCCACCTGGAGGTACAATCTGCTACATTAGCTGCCAGCAATCACGTGCCACATCACCTGTTCAATTCCACTTGTCAATATCTGGAGTTGCCACTTGTCAACCTGTGAGCCTACCATGTGTCTCTCTCAGAGCCTGCCGCATGTCTCTTCAGGGTTGACTTGAACTTTGACTGCCCATAACTTTTCATACGACATATGTTTGACGAACTGTTTGCGTCGTTGGAAATATGACATGCTCTTTGTAATGATTTCATTTTCTAGAAATTTTGAGATGATCAAATTTTGAGCATTTTTTACCCTTCCTAGATCCCTGTGAGCATTCCAGATCCTCCTCGACCTCTATGAGCATTCCTGGATCAAGTGGATAGCTTCTTGAACAACAAGGATATAATCAATGATGTGACACTTTTGGACAAATCCTCCTGGATTTTTAGATACTAAATTAGGTATAGTTCAACTCAATATATTCACCATAATTTTTGTTAGGGTTTTGTAAGAGGAGATACAAAGAAATATTAGCCAAAATATAGAGAAAGAGGTGGGGTTACTCTCCTTAGGACTCAATGCTAGGAAGGAGGAATCAATACCTCCCCTAAAATTTGATTTCCTCTGAGTGTTGTTGAGAATTTAGAAGAGATTTGATTTTATAATTCCCCAACAAGCTCAAAAGAAATGGATGTTAAATCCATGAGGTCCTAGTGCCTTATGCAAGTCCAAACCATATATGACACTTATTACTTCTTCCTTGTCAATCATGTTTATAAGGGTCCAATTGTCTTCAATTGAGACCAAGGGTGGGATTACTTGGAGAATCGTTTGAATGGATTCAATTGTGGCTATGTTTTCCTCAAGGTATACAAACTTTAAATGCTTGTGAGCTATAGATCAGATCACCTTGAATTCATTAATCCTTTCCTTGTTTTCAAGAGTTGTCTCTTGAATATTATTCCTTTGTTTTCTAGCATGACCCTGTTTTTGGAAGAAAGTTGTACTTATGTCACCCACCTTCAACCATAAACTCCTCGACTTAAATATATAATGCACCTCTTCCTTTATGAACACTTGATGTAATTTGATTGCTCGGGTGAAATCCTTAGATACCAACTAAGAAACATTCTCTTGTGACTCCATTATTGATTGAAGGGCACCGAGTGTACATTGAGTTTATTCTCTCTCTTGAGAGGGATGGAGAAAGGAACTTTTAGCCCAAGCTTTTAGTTTCTTCTTTGTGTCTCTTATTTTCAATTCTCATACAAAGGATGGGGACCCCTATACTAGAATTTTCCATGCTTCAACAATGACTGATATGGCTTGGTTGATGTTGTAGCCATAAATGATTGAATCAAAAGGGAATTGGTCTGCTTGAATATGCATCATTATGGGATTATGATTTGATATCACCAAAGGAAGTATATAGGAGGACACATGTAAAATTTTTGAAAGAAAAGTCTTGTGGATGAGGAAACGGTCCACTCTTTCTTGTATATTCCCAAGCAAGAGCAATCAATTAGATCAATTATGCTTGCCTTTTTTGGGTTTAGGTTCGAGTAAGTCCTAATTCATGGTCATACCATCTAATAGTTCTCTAAAGAGATCTTTGAAATAAGTTCCCCTCACCCCCCCATTTCTATTGTAGTGAGAGATCCATATTAAAATCATTGGTAAGAATCTGATTAATGGTTGGAAGGGAGTCACCATGTGATCTTAAGGAGGCGAAGCAATCATTTTTCTCCCTACAATGCACTAGGGAATATATGTTAAAGAGTTCAAAATATTGGCAAGAAGATTTTTGGATCAAATATGTGAATACCCAATGCTAAGTGACATGATAATTAACAAGCTCGATAACTACTTGACCCCAAAGAGTGCATATGCCTCTAGAAGCCCCTCTAGCACTCACTGCTACACCAATGCTACTTTTCCAGTGCTTGTGTCTTAAGTCCATCCTAGTGTTATCTTATATTTTTGTGCTGGAAGGAGAAGAATAGTTGAGTGTTTTGAGTGAATCAAATCCTACATTGCTTTTAACTTAGAGTTGCTTCCCATTCCCCTACAATTCCAAGAAATTATATTCATGGTTTAACTAATGGGGTTTTGGATCCACTGCCAAAAGCAGTTTCTAGTGTCGAATGTGATCCAAGGTTTTTTCTTTATTATTTATTTCTCCCCTTTTCTCCCAATTAGTTTTCCATCCAATCTTCTTCTAGGCATGATCCTCTTCTTCCTCATCTTCAACTTATTTCTACTAATCTTTCTTCCAAGTTAACACCCCACTTTGGAGGTGTTAATATTTCTTAAGAGTCATTTTCTTGCTTGTAGAGAATGAAAGGGCATTGCATAAGGGGATTTAGGTTGCACGATAACAAGGTTAACGAAAGGAGAAATTGAGGAAACTATTTTGAAGATAGGAAGAGAAAGTATGAAAGACTGAGGAGGGGCATTGGGGCTAGTAGGAGGAGAAGGGCGGTGAATGGTGGAAATGGGGGGCTTAGAAGGAGGAGAAACAATCACATGGGAGGGTTCTGAGTCCAATTGAAATAGAATGGAGAAGCACTTCAAATCTTCGGTGGGATTTCTCTTTTAACTCTAGAGGATTAGCAGGAACGATTTGTTTGTCCCATGAGAATTTCTTAACTTATTGTCAGTGTTTCAGATTTTTTGAAGAGGGATGTGAGGGGGGAATGGATTGCATTCTTTAGCAAAGTGACCATACTCATGAAATATTTTACATTTGAAGAGGACTTGGTCATAGTCCAGCTTCTGTAGATGAGTCAAGTTATCCAAGGTTATATTAATGGCCTTTGGGAGCCCTTTTCAAGGTTTATTTATACACAAATTTATGCACAAGCGAATATACCACATTTGGGTTCCAATTTGTCAATATATTTCCCCAAGGCATTCCCAATGGCCTCCAAAGATTCATCATTCTAGCAATACAGAAGAAGGTTAGGGAGATGAACCCATGTTGGAACTGTTGAAGCTAGCACATTAAGCTCGGGATCAAAACCCATGATCTTGCAATTTAGATACATTCCTCTTGATCTCATAAAATATGGTCCAATGCAAAAGATTAAATCTCTATTTTCCTTAAGTTTAAACAAAAAGGTGTAATATCCTCTAACACATAACAAGTAAACTTATCTTGGATCATGACCATATAATTTTTTGCATCCATTAATCCACAAACTTGGGAGAGGGCCATAGGCTAACCATTTGACATATAAGATCTCTTTCAACGAGGGCTAGGGCCTTGAGATGTGGCATTGAGAGCGACAACTTCACATTTGGAGTGGTATCCCGTTTTTTTTGGCCCCTTTCAACGACTCAACATGCAAAGGCGACTATTGAATCAAGTGTACCGATCCATTTTAATTCTCATTCTTAAACTTGTTCTAAAATGACAACATTGTAACATAAACAAATGTATAGATTTATTTTATAAAATATTTTATTTACTTTTTCTATTAAAAATGATTTAAGAACCTATCAAACCAAGAATTTAAAAAAATGCATTTATATATATCTTTTATTTAATGAAAGTTTTTCTACCTAACACAAAAAGGCAATAAAAAATTTTCAAACTTAATCTTTAAATTTTATAAAACTTCTCCTTAAAACACTAAAGCATGATATACACAACAAACAAAAAGATAAGGAGACATAAACCAACCCTAAATATGCTCAACATGAATAGCAGGTCAAAGTGAGTGGTTGTTCAACTTATTAAAAAACAAAAAGTGGTAGTATAAATGTGTTATTTTATTTTTATTTGGTATTTTTTTTAAGGGTATTTGCTCAAAATCTTATCAAATATTGTTAGATTTGCATATTGAATGGTTAAATCTATATAATCTAAGTACTTCAAGGTTTTTAACTCAGTTGAATCTATTTCTACATTCAGAAATGCAATTTAAACAACATAAAGTTGTGATTTCATGAGAATATATATTGTCTCATTCCAACTAAAAAAACAAAAACATAGAACAATTAGACAATGCAAAAAATAATAATAATAATATAGATATGAGTCAGTGACAGCTACTGAAAAAATATGAGCTATGTTTGAATATTGAGTTAGAATGAAGAAGCAGAGCTATGTTTGAGTATTGAAAAAGCCTGAGCTACTTTTGAGTATGGAGCTCGAATGAAGAAAAAAACAAATCTTTTAATATTTAGTTTGGTGGATTAGGTTAAATGGTTCACTGTCTGATTTCGGTTAAAAAGACAAAAACATAGAACAGTTATACAAAGCCAAATAATAATAATAATAATATGGACATGAAGTCAGCTTGAATGAAGAAGCAGAACTAAGTTTGAATATTGAAGAAACAGGAGCTTGAATGAAGAAAGAGATCAAATTTAAAAAATGAGTAAAAAGCCAAATCTCTTAATATTTAGTTTGGTGGATTAGTTTAAATGGTTCAGTGCTGTGAATTAGAAACAGGAGATCATGAGTCAAATCCTGGGACTAATTGTAGATATTACTAGCCCAACTAGCCCAGCCACTTAACCGGTGGTTGATAAATGCGATCACATAGGTCTAGGCATATATATACCTAACATGACAAGTAGGTTAATAAATAATCTGTGTTAATCAAACACTCTAATGATTAAATCTAACACACATTACATATTTTTAATTAAAAAATGAATTAATCTGAAAGTTTTCAATAAATATAAATATGTAACTCTCACTCATCTGACAGATTGCTAAAAACACAACTTGCTCCAAATTAAAACTTTCAACGTTAATCTTCCTTCCCTGGCTAAAACGCATTGGTGGCTTTGGAAAGAGGCAGTCACGTTCGATCTCCTCGGACACTATTACTCGTACGCCTTGCTCAAGCTACATGTTTTCTGCTCAATGTTATGACATATAACACGCCAATCTTCTCCAAATATGTTTGCAGTTGGTACAAAATATTGGAGAAACGGATTTTCTGCTGTTTTATTTCTTTTAGACATAGACAGTCATCAGCAGAAGCTAAAAGTTAGACGCTTTATTAGTATTTTCACAAGCGGCTCGGCTCTTTTGAAGTAAGTGTGTTCTCAAGCTTTTTGGTAGCTTTTGGGTATGTGGATTTGACATCTGAGCTGCTGATTTCACTCCACAACAGGAGAGCGTTCCTTTTCTACCTGCTTCTCCTTGGCGAATTGACAGACAGTCATAAATCTCTGGATATGCCTCTTTTCTCTGACACGAACCAAGTAGTGCGTTGGATTTAAGAGTTTCTGAGTAGTCCACAATAATGCTGTGTTACAGTTTGAAAGAAAGAAAGAAAGAAAGAAAGAAAGAAAGAAAGAAAAAAAGAATGAATGAATGAATGTTTAACTTTCACGAGGCTAAAAATAGTCTATGGGACAGATTGCTTTTCCATCTGGCTTTTGTATTCTGCTCTTTTCCTGTGAAGTTTTACAATAACCGCTCCTAACCTCTCGACAAACTCTTTGCTGAATAGATTATCCCAAGAACTAGCTGCCAGAATACCTGCATAATTTTCCCTGCTGTCTTTGAAGACCTCACATTCTAAAATGAAATATTGTTCTGTTTCCACATTCTAAAAGTAAAACTGGCTGACTACTCATTATTTTTTATTAAATATAAAAAAATCAAGCATAAAGATGTTGACTTTGAATTATATGAATAAATGTACTTTATCAAGTGGCAAAACTTATCATTATTGAGTTTTTAATAAAAGCCACCCTTGAAATAACCTGTAGGTAGTCCATAAGAATAAGGAGGGAGGGTCATTACCTTGTTTCCTTACATGATAGGTATAGCTGGTTACTATATGCTATCTCATGCATCATTATTATTTAAAAAAAACATCCTTGAAATAACTCACAAGTGCATCTCATTCATCATTATTATTAAAAAAAACATCCTTGAAATAACCCACAAGTGATTCATAAGGAGGTAAAGTCATTACCATGTTTTCTTACCTCCAAGGAAAATGAACTCTTAGTTAATCAAAAGGATTTTTAGATCTTACTCTACCACAAAAACCCTAGTTATAGTTTGATTGTAGTTTAAGGTATTGGCTAGCTATTCTACTAAATGACTTTTTTCTCCTGAATATCCGGCAATATAAATTTATACTAATCACTATTTTTTGTTATTTAGAATCCATTTCTAATATAGAAATGGATTCGGCATATTGAAAAACTCCCAAAACATTCAGATATTACAGAAATAACCACTTAAATTTACGAATCCCCTTACCAAAAAAGTATATCATAATTTAAACTCTTACCCAAAAAATATAAATAAATTTAAATTTAAAAAAAATATATAATTTAAAAAATAAAAATAAAAATAATATTAAAAAAATTAATATTTAAAGATATTATTTTTATTATAATTAACTTAACAAATTAACATTAAAAAATATATATAATAAAATGATAAAACCTAAAATAAGTTAGGAATTTTTTTTTTTTTTTAATTTTTGTGAGAAATATGAAAAAATAAGTACTTTATTCATTCATCAAAACTTAAAAGTTATTACATTTTTAATAATTTAAAAAAATACTAAAACAAATCAATCAATTTTTAAATCCAATAAATCAAAGTTAAATTTAAAATGGTCATCTTTATAATATTATTATTTGTAATAATAATATTATTATTGTTATTCTGTTATTATTAATTAAATAATATATATGTTAAAATGTTCCATATTATTTTTGAAATAATTTTATATAAAATGTTTGATAAGTAGAATTGCTTTAGATGCATTTCAGGATTTCTTTATATGTATTTACTAACGATTATAGGAATGTTTGGTCTCAAGGTTGGAAGAAGCACATGATTTGGATTTGTGAATATACTACAAAATTGGGTTATAAGTCATAGATGGAAGAAGAAAAGGAGGGGAAAGATTTGGTGGTGGTTTGTAGTTTGGAAGTTATAAATTCTTTTGAAAACTAAAACTTTATTTTGATTAGCTCCCGAGAATAAAATTTTAACTTAGGATAATTGTCAAAAGAGAAACATGTAGGATCCTCGAAGATGTATATTGTATAAAAATGGTGAGGAATCCGTGGATCACTTGTTTGTCAATTCTTTTTTACTAGAGATGTCCAAAAAGAAATATTCCAGATTATTAATGGAAGAAACAAAAGGGATGAGAGGTCTTTAACATATTGTTTTTATTTTTGGATAGTAGACAAAAAAAAATTAAGGCTCTTCCTTGTTTGTGATATGGGGATGTGGATATCTCTAAATAAAATAGTTTTTCAAGAATTGAAGTTAAATCCTACTCAAGTTGCCCATAAAATAAGAAGTGCTAGCAATTGAAATTGTTCCTTTTCTAGAGAGAAACTAGTAAAAGACTAAAGATTTAAAAGAACATGAAATTGACTTGGAACAAGCTTGTGTATTCTTTTGTCAGGGAGCCCAAAGCTTATGTGGGGTTAGTGCTATTTTATTCTTGAATGAAGAAAAACTCTTTAACCTAAAATAAACAGTGAGCCTAGGCACAAACAATTGAGTTGAACTTTATTCTATGTGGCTTCTATTAAGGTTGTAGCACAGAAGGATGTAAACAAATTGCAAATGTTTGGTGACTTGAAATTGATGGTGGATTGGGCTAATCAGAAATGTAAAATCAATAATTTATTGCTTCAGCCTCTTATGATGTAGTTCCTATAGGTTAATGAGAGTTATGAAGAACTTTCCTTTACACATTTCTATAGAGAATTTAATTCTATGACTAATCAAATTTTAAAACAAGCTATGTTATTATAGGAAGGGGTTGTGTGTGCATGTGTGTGTGTGTGTCATTGTATGTTTTATGTTTTTATTAAGAATTTGTTTGGCGGTAATTAATTGTACAAGGTTAAAATACACAATTTCATTAAATGTAGACTAAGTTAAGTCTAATCCATCATAAATTTATTATGAATATCAATTCCCAATACCTAAGATATCGATTTCCAGTAGTTGAGATGTTGTTTTCCAATAGTTGATATGTTGGTTTCCAATAGTTGGTATGTCAATTTCCAATAACTGGTATATCAATTTCCAAAAAAAAATGGTAACATTAAATCAGAGTTTGTAACAAGGTCCTCACCCATAACATGAAAAAAATAATGCCCGTGGGAGTTTGGTCTAGTGGCCAGCGGACATGCTACTAAGGCATTTGTGTTGCTAAGCAGGTCACAAGTTCAGGCCTCGACTTGACCGGAGGTCGTTCTTGCGGGCAGTGCGGTTCTCCCTAGGGGTTATAGTGGAAACCGACGAGATTCAACCCCGTGTCACACAAATATGATACTGTCGTTGTCGATTCCTCTAGTTCACAAAAAAAAAATTGAAAAAAATAACAAGTATGAGAAAGGGCTTGTGCTCCTTATCTTCCTAAAAAATATTAATAAAGTGTGAGAAAGGGATAGTTCTTATTTTCCTCCTCACTCAAATTACAACAGTGTGAGAAAGGGCCTTTGCTCCATCTTCTCCTCACTCAAATGACATAAAGTTAAGAAATAGCTAGTACTCCTTCTCCTTCTCTTCACTAATCTAATTACAAATATATAAGAAAGGGTCATTGCTCCTCCCAAAATTAATTCATCCATAAGAACTGTATTTTTGCAATGAAATTGACCTCAATGCATGTTCCAAACTTTTGATGGTGGGTTGAGAAATACTTTGATTTGTTTGAATGACTGGTTTAGGTAAGGACTTGTACTATGAGTAGATACAAATGAGTAAAGTCTGGAAATAATAATTGATTATAGTACTATTCTTATAGGCCATAAGCAAACAAATTGTGAGACAAACAAAAATAAGATAGATTTCTCATACATGAGAAAAGTAATCAATTTAAAAGCATATTCTTACAACATTCCAAAACTTAGTAAAATAGTAGAATTTATACACAACAAAATATTCATAACTAAAGTCAGTCTCCAAAATATCTTGGCTAGCCATGGCTTCTCATTCACTAATTTTCTAGAAGAGTTTACAAAATTGTAGAAGAAAAAATACTCTATCAAGTTTATCTTATTTATACAAGAGAAGAAGAGGGAGATTCATCATTTTAGCCCCTCTTGATGGAAAACCATTTCCCTTCCTTGGTCATTATATTTGTACACGATGAGATAAACAACAAATGTAATGAAGGCCTATCATTACCCCCTAGCTGGAGGGTTTGTAAGTCCCCGTGCAACAAAATAATACCTCAAAAAGTGTTTTTTCCTTGCTCAATCTTCTTCCTATGATTGTTTTTCTCTACATGTCACTTTCTTGAAGTCATATGGCACAATTTGGGTGACTACTCCTCTGCTACGATACCCTATTGTTTGATTCTCTTCCTTATGTTTCCTTCTTTGTTTTTCCTCATCCACCTCTCTTGTCAGTATAGGTTGGAGAAATAGAGGGTATTTAAATTTTATCCAAATCCTTATATGGTTCCATCCTCCTAATTGTTTTTGCATATAGTTGTTCCCTGGAAAAGGAAACCCTCAAATTATGTGGAGAATTGGGTTCCATATTTTTTAGGGTAGTAGGTAACTCTTTCCACTCATGCTTGAAATACTGGATTTCTTTTTATGATGAATCTTTTATTGAACTGTTTCATAATGGGAAACTTCCCCTCTTTGATTTTTTTCCAAGATGGATACCAGTTCTATGTCTCAGTTCCTAGTTATGGGATTTTTTAATACTTCAACTAACCTTATTTCCTTTACTCTAACCCATATATGGTTTCTTGTTGACTCTTCCTTGTATCATTATAGTTTTGTATCTCTTTCCTCTTCATTGTGAACCCAGGAGAAAAATGCCCTAAGTTTCACATCCCCTGCATAAGGATTGGGGGACCACTTGTAAGGGTGTGGCATTACAAAATTATGTTGGTAGAATTTAAAAATCTATTCCTTACCCATTTCATCACTTTGTTGATAATTCTTTGTGAATTCCCATTGATTTTATATCTCATGAGGGAGGTTTTTGACAATCTACCTCAGTTGAAATTTGTTTCATTGTTCCCTAAGGAACAAAGTGTATGTCCTAGCAAAGGGTCTACAAGAGAGAATTTATTCTTCTACTTCTATGGATTGATGGACAACTACCCCTAGTTCCTCCAACTTCTACCTTATTGTCAAATTCCTTGTTTTGTTTTCTAATGTAACCCTTAGTTATTCATTCTCTTCCTTTAATTGCTTCTTATCATCTAGATGCTACATATCAAAGTTATTGAATTTCTCATATAAGTTTAACAAATGTTGTTCTCATTGTGCCACTGAACCCTATTAAGTTTTGATATCCTTGTCTTATTTCTCTGCTACAATTACCTTCCATTTTATGGATTCTAACCTAGCTTCTGCCAGTTGAGCTATGAGGTCTTCCATGATAGGTTAATTTTTCTCAATTTTAGTCCCCTCGTGGTATTTTCCAAGATCATTTGTTGTGCTATAAGGTGAGGTACCCTTATTAAGATCTATAGGAGATGTTTGTTTCTCAATGGCCACATTCTTGGTTGCTTGAGACCTGATTATTTCCCTTGTGAGTATTCTTTAGCACCCTCTTGATGGAATTCCTAGAGTTATCTTAATAGGGATACCTTGAGGGGTTCCCATCTAAACCAAGGTGGTTGCAATATTTATTGTATCTTTGTCTATTTTAGTAGAGGATTCTTTCTCTTCCTTTCCTTGGCTTGTTTTATTTTTTACCCTTCTTTTATTACTTATGCATGTATTATCTCCATATTTCTTCTTCTTCCTTTAATCTAATGCTATTGTTGTTGAGCTTCAGCTAGTTTGCAAGGACAAAAGTTTCTACTTTTTCATGGTCACAAACGTCTTGTCCCAGTCAACTTGGTAAGTTTCTTTATCTAGTGCATCACAAATAATGAATTTGATTATCCTATGATAGGGCATCCACTCTTCCTTCCTTCACTTTAGCTCTCGATTCTATGAGTCACTATAATAGGTAGTAGTGTTAAGAAATAGAACACAAGATAAGAAATTGGGGGAAATGGATTTAAGCGATATTCAACACATGTATTCATCGAATGATATCAATATATAATACATGTATCCAACCACCTCTCTAGATATCACTAAAAAATCAACAGTGGATAAAGATGGAATCTCGTTAGTAGATAAGAAAGACAACTCTTAAGAAGGTATCAAACATTATGATTTTCTAGAGACTCATAGTCT
>JASDQU010105702.1:255642-268747 GCA_032191745.1 Picea mariana | reverse complement strand
GAAATTCAAGCTAGGTGGTCAGGTCTTGTTTGATTTCCTCCATTGAGGACTGGATGGTTGTATTGATGGCAGAAACATTGGCACTGAGTTGTTTCACTTCATGTTGGGTTTCGGTGAGACTAGATTGCAACATATTGAAGCGGGCTTCCAAGTCTTGGTTGTGGGTATGGGCCATGAGGATGAGGGAACCGAAAAGGGGCGGGTGGGGTCGACAATTTTGCTGAAAAATGATATGTATGAATGTGATAAGGGAGAAGAGATGAATCCAATGGAATAGGTCTCAATAATGGTGAAAACATTTCTAGATTTTGCTTTTTACCCCTGCGAAGTTATACTCTGGTTTGAATAATACTACAGTGATGAAATGCCCAAATATTTAACCAGGAAGAAAAGTGTAGTTACTTGGCAACCTGAACACAGTTGGATGACAATAGATCTTGCCTGTTTTAATTTGTTTATGTTTCTGTCCCCAAGGGTTAGGTATTCAAGGGTTCTACAGACAAGGGTTTTCCTTGTGCTATAGCTCTCTGATATACGTGTGGGGTCCAATAGTAGTACTTGGCCCAATATCTCAGGGAACTAACTAAGGAGGATAGACCATACCCTTAGCCATACTACAAAACTACCCAGTTACTAGAGAGTATCTTCCCGAGTGTTGTTATCAGTGGCACTATAATAGTTAGGTGGTCGATCGGTTTATCTAAATAGGGCTTCAGGAAATCTAGGTCGATCTATACACAGGTGTTGTCTGATGCGCTACCACTCGAAGGGGTACCAACAAGGGTTACAAGGGTGGCCAACAGATGTGTGCTTAAGAACCCCTTGTATTTCATACATGTATGAATCCCTCAACTGCAGGTTTATGCACGTAACAACAAATCTCTGTGGATTAAAGACGTTGGAATACGTTTCTACCCTGAAAAAAAATTTACCCACAATTTCTGCCAAGGAAAGTGCTTTGATACCACTTGTAATATACCATATATAAAATGTATGCAGAACAGAAATAAAATGCTAGAAATGGCAGAATAACAACAATATAACCAGAACAATCACCACAATAGCACTGAAATGATATAAGAATAAAAACAAAAATAACACTTTGATTTTGAAAGCAATGTCCACGGGCCTCTTCGAGGGGGCAACCTCCAGTTGACTAGAGCTCTATTACAATAATATCCAAGCTAGGGTTCTCATACCCTTGACTCCTATTTATACTAACTATGTCTATCAAAAGAAGCATCTAGAGGAAGATCCTTCTAGAAGCAAGAACTTCTATTAGTTCTTCTTACATTCGACTTATTCTATTTTATTGCAAGGACTTAATAATATTGACCTTTCTTACATCTAAATATATTGTTCTACCTATGTGCAGGTTAGGACCCTAATAAATATATTATCCTTAAACTTATTCAAATATTCAACTATGTTGTAATCTATCTTGGGTGATTCTCGGGTATGGATGCTTATAGGTTTCTTATGGGGAGAAAAGGGTGCTTTCAGGTGATTGGGAGTTGATCTTCCTCCCGAAGTTTGGGCAACAGTAAGGTCATTTGAGACAAGTTGACCCCTACTTCGTGTTTGCACCATCGAGACCTCTGTGGGTGGTTCTTAAAACTAAAATAGGTCATCAGAAGGCATAATTAGGTTAGGATCCCATATCAACATGGTTGTATCTTGTGGTGGATCAATCTCTTCCTGATCAACAACATTCATAACTGAACCATTTGAATGTTCGATTAGGGAAACCTCATATAAAAACTAGTTGTCCATCAAATTCATGGCATGTACCCATTGAGGGAAGTGTCTTTTAGAGTGGCTCTGTTGGTGATAAGTACAGAAAGAGTCAGATGCTACATTTCCCAGATCGACGTTTAGGTTGGTTGGGGGAGGTTCAATTGCCTTGAATAGTGGGTTCCTTTTAAGTAAAGACGTATAGGGCCTTTGGCCTTGGTTTCCCTCCCCTGCACTTCTTTTCATGTCTATGATTTCGTTGGATAACTTCTTAACCATGCATTGTAGGTCCTCTATGTCCCCACTTCCCTTTTTAGGAGCTTGTTATGCTTGTTTCCCTAGGGGTCTAGTTAGAAAAAACCCTCTCTAGGGAGGGGGTTGATCTTCTTTATTAACTAAGGAGACCTGACTTTCTTTGCATCCTTTCATTTGGAATTCTATCATTTTGAATTCTTCAAAATTCTTAGCTAGGGTTAGTTTGGAAGCCCTCTTCTCAAACATGGAAATAGAAGCTAGGAGAGCATTAGCATATACTTCAATTTGCAACTCCTAAGTAGGTTTAGCTTCGGGTTGGAATTTTTTTAATATAGTTGTGAATCTTTGGTTGAAGTTTTTCGCCCTTTCCTTCGAAATCATGGTGGCGGCGAACAAGTCAGCCATCAAAGCTTCTGTAGTAGTTTCTTCTTCAAATTTATCAAGAAAACCCTTTTGAAACTTCCTCCAACTAGTTATGGATCCTACAGGTAAGTTAAAATACCACGTGGAAGATAAATTCTTAAAGGTGTAGGGGAATATCATGAATACTACGTATTCATGTTGTACATTCATAAGTCTAATCGCTAGTATGAATTTCTTGATATGATCATCAGGAAATCCTAAGGTCTCGAGGTCAAAATTAGGAAGTAACTCCTCCAGATGTCGGGGAAGGTTATGTACACGTCCAGGGATGGCCAGATCATCTCTGGCCAACCAAGGTTGATTTTTCTGAGGTGTGTTTCCCCTTTCTTCATCATAGTCATTGTTGTCTTCCATATCTTTGGATCCTGAGTTAAACTCTTCCTCTTTTGAAAAATCACCCGTCTCAGTGACATCGCTGGCTGACATTTCAGGGATTAGTTTAAGAGGATGTTCGATTTTGATGATTGCGATATCTATTAGGTATTTTACTGCGTGCACAAATACTTGGTCGGGGGTTTCGATCACTGGTATGCTTATTTTTTATCTTCGAGGAAGTATCAAAGCTAAGGACAACACACCGATATGTCAGGAATATTCTCTTTTGAGTCTTCTAAATTGATTTAATTCCTTGTGAGGAAGAGCATAAGGTATATCAGGGAACAAGCATTCTTCCTCAAGCTGGGGTGTGCTACTCATTTCAAGAGTACTCAGTGTGTGTGGGTTGTCTTGGGAATGACTAGCCATGCATGTGGGTTGTTTTGAATCTACATGCTATCTGAAATATTATATGGAATATGTATTCAACCATTCATTCTTCAGGCCTTCCTTCTAGTGCCAATTATGTTGATGGGTCCTAAATCCCTTTAACTCAACAACAGGAACCAAACCTGCCACTGAGGCCCAATTAGAAACTGCAACATTTAATAGTGGAATGGTTTTCTAGATCTTGCGATCCAACCAATTAATTGATGGGCTTTATGTTTTCTTGTGAAGGTTTCTCCTTCAGTTCAAACGTTCTCTTTTTTTGTATTTTCTCTTAGGTGGGACCGATATAATATGGAAGCCGATATAAACCAACTAGGTAACAAAATGGGAAAAGGGTTTAACTGCTGGAGAAGAGGCTGAGCTTGGGATAACCTGTTACTCTAGCGTGCAGGAAATGATTGTCTACCACAAGCCTAATACTAATACGTTAACCGTGTGAGTAATCCAATTACTGACCGAGATACAAATTATCAAAACAAAACATGCATGTGATAAATAATGGAAAGTAAAATAATTCACTCAACTCTAATCATCCATCACATAATAACAAAACGATTCATTTTCATCATTAAATAAAGAACTGTAAAACATTGCATCAGATAAATTATCAATAGATTTAATATCTTTTACTCATCACTGCATCCATTCATGAGACGAGATAGGAAATATTTCTTCTCCACATCCAATCATACACGCATTTGATGGAAACTTAAACTTGTCTCTGGTCCAGAAGGACTTCTCAATTAAAGGCAGCTCCAAAATAATTCTTAACAAAACAAAAAATGAGAGTTTCTTGAAACAACCATCGACCTTTAACTAATCAGTCAATGCTCCTATTTATAACATAAAATTAACTAAAAATAAGGGCTAAAGTGCAGATAAGTAAAACCAAATTCGCCATGTGGTGTTCTCTCCTATCAATTTGTCTAAGAGTCAACTCAAGATATCACTTTAAAACGGTGACTCTTCTCATACTCTGACCATTGGATGAACAACTCCTTGCAGGTGTTGGCATATGGGAATCTATGTTGTTCCATCGGGGCCATGTAAATCTCTCTTATTTCTACCACATGTGCCCAATACTTGACCAGACTGGGACTTAACTGTTGCAGCATAGCCTGAGATTTGATCGAGTGTTCCATAAACTGTCGCACCTGACCTGGCGATGTGTCTTTCACCTTTGATAGTTCTTCGACCCATGCTGATTCTTGCTCGATTTGCGATTTGACTATGTCACGTAAGTCGACGAAGTCATCGGGCATGCCAAACTTAGAGAGCTTGATATCCTTCATTTCCTTGTTTATTTTGATCCAGTTCCTCTCACACTTGGCCCATTTTCTTTAATTTCCTGATGAGGCTCCCGAGCTATTCTTGTCCAATATTCAGAGGCATATTTATTGCAATAAAAAAATAAAATCCTTTAGAGACTGCGTATAGAATAAAACTAGGTAAAATACATGTATAAAGTGTAAGTATGAGAAATCCACACTGGTACATACCTTTGAAGCTCGTTAAACCTAGTTATTTGATACTTACGAGATCTCTGCAGCTTTCGAATCGTTTGCTTCGCTTCTGTTAGCGACGTCATTTTTCTCTTAGACAGGGCGGGCATGTGTGCCACAACATGAAAGATTAGGTACAAAATAACATGAGATTCGAAGTGACGCCAGTGGTCGGTTGGCCCTTGGAGTCGGGAAAGGATGTCAGAGCCACACATGTGTTAAGAGTACAAGTATGTTCCAAAAGAGTCAGGTCCTGTCATAAGAGAAGTCGTTAGGTGCCTCAGGTCGAGGAATTTTTTTTAAACAAAATTCACGTTGGCAAATGTAGCAACCATCATCAATCATCATGAAGGCTAGAAGAATAAAAAATTATGGTGCTCGTGTCATGCACGCCCTACAACTTCTATCGGTTTTATCTCACATGCCCTAAAACATATTCGTCGCATGGATGTGCCATAGAAAACCTTCAATTCGCTTCAAAACATCCAGTCACCATGAATTCAGTGTTCCCTAACACATTTCCACCCAGTGCCCACTCTGTTATAAATTCTAGATGTTCTTCATGTATTCTAATCACTAGCCAAGCTTATGCACTATTGGTAGTTCATCTTGCGAGCTCAGATTGATCAAGTTTTCCACTTCGGGCCCTCAACAAGTTCCCTACGCATAAGACAGATATGTGTCACACCATGAGAACCCCTCAAAACACAATAAGAGGCACATGAAGCAGTAGAAGTTCCATGATTGATCCCCAATGCGCCTGGGATTCATTCTTACTCGCAGTGGGGATTCTCGAGGTTTCAATGGGAGGTTCCTACTTGTGCACTAAAATGATGATATCACACGGTTCGAAGGTTGAAGTGGAAGAAGTTGTGTCGGAAGGAAGGATGTTTGAAGATATGCCTCCCCAATAACAGATATCCTGGAAAAGGGGAAGGCCAAGGAAGAATAAGGAAGCTGGGGAAACCCAAATCCCAAGCGAGTCGTGCACAAGATTGGCTGCTGAGGAATTACTTATGCATGCTATTCGGGTAGATCCTGTTGAATTCACAAGTCAGGGAAGTGGGAGCAGAATCAGGAGGATAGAGGCCACATATACTAATGTTTGAGATCCGAATCAATAGTTGAAATAGGCCCAACTCGCCATCATTGAACTCTACCAGGAAAATAGAGAATTAAGACGCCAATTGGTGGTAAAGAACCTTGAGGTGTCAATAACACAGGGTCATGAAGGGAAGGTGACATGGCTGAAGATACAACTACGAGAAGCGCAAGATATAATCATGAACTTGCACGAAGCATAAAGGGAATCAAAAGAACAGAATATGAAACATCTCAGAGAATGTGAAGCAGTCGGGGATAAAGTTTGCGCAGATCTTGCTAACGCCCAGAAGATACATGATTAACTAACTCTATTTTGTATTCTCAGACATGGCATAAATCTTGATAGTTTTTTGAATATTTTTCATGTTTTTTACATAAACTAAGTTGGTTGGCCAAATAGTGTATACAGTGTCTATTGTATCTAATTTGAGCTCGATTGAAACCTAATGTAAAAGTCCTGAAACTTTGATGAAAGGATTTTGGTTGTAGCAGTTGGATGTATCATTTCTTTTCTTTGTGTATGTATTTCTTGTGTTCTTCATCCATATATTTTTATGTTTGTTTAGGAATGTACCTTCGATCCTAGGTTTCGCTGCGTAGCACCCCTTGTTCGCGCCCTTCAGAAAAACCATATTTCCTCCAAGTTAACTCTAAAGATTTCAATTTAATTCATCATGGGTTGACGACGAAGGCGCGGAGGGTGATGTGTTCTATCAGTAAATTCAAATGTTCCTTTTGAAAAACCTCTGACACCAATCGATTTCATCATATGATGCTGACATGGCCCAACTGGCTTGGGACATGTGGCAATGAAAACTGGTGACTTAACTCGCAAGTATTATTCGGAGTCGAGACCTTGCTCCAGTTGTTCATTCTTAAACTAAACCTGGGATTGTTAATGCTGAAAAAGGTGTCAGGGATCGGGGATCAGGGATAAACCTATCATGTATTTTCCTTTGGGGTTAGTGTCTTCAAAACTCCTGATGCTGAAATGGTTTGGGAGTTGGTGATCAGAGAATTTTTTTTAGCATGGTCTGATCGTTTGTCGCGGTTTGGTCTTCTCTGTTTCTCTAAGAGCATTGAGTATCGGCCATTGGTGATATCATTTATTTCTTCGTTAACGTTTATTCTTTTCTCCTTTTACTAACGCCGAAGGGGATCGGTTGTCGGCGATATCCTTGTGTGATAATTTTCATGAAAGAAAAATTCTTTTTCTGATGCCAATGAATATTGATGCTTGGCGATTGCGATTTTTTGAGTGATTTTCCTTCATCTTTTAAACCCTTCCGATGTTGAATTTGGGCACATCGGGTGAAATCTTTTGGCTATTGATTCTTTATTTAAAATTTAGGCCTTTTAAGTCGTTGTTTTTCATAGATTCAAGCAAACTTTGAAAGACTTAATGAGAGTCAAGATGATAATCAAAAGAAACATTTTTCACAATGAAGTTGAATTAGACAGTGCAAAAAGATCAAGTGGTACCCTAAAAGTGAAATTTGACAAAGGTTTTTTAGGGTGTGTTGAGTGCTCAATAGGTCGTAAACATGTTGACGTTGATAATTGTAACCAGTAGGCCCTCCCATATTCTATTGTTGTTGACCAGCAAAGGTAGGATTTACTTGTTGAGGAATGTGCATAAAAGGAGAGGGGAAACCCATTTTCCCTAGGGGAGGATAACCAGTGTAACCCGAGGGATGATAGTTCTCTTATTATATTAAGGTGGATAACTAGGTTTCCCTTGAGGAGGATAACTAGGTTGACCCTAAGGAAGGTAAGGATTTTTCCCTTGGGGAGGAAAAGAATATTGACCTTGAGGATCCCAAGTGCGATTCAAGATTCTTAGGAAAGGTTGTCCATAATGTAGTCCAGAAGGATTGGGATTTAGGATTCCTCCTTGTGGTTTAGGGTTTTATGTCCCTCCCTAATGTGGTTTATGTAACATACCTCCTTAGGTTGGTCCCTAGGATTGTGGGGGGTTTTCAGTGAACAAAGGTTGAGATTGTCCCCCTACCATTGGTTTGGTAGAAAATAGGGTATGACCGGTAAGAGGGGGTTTCCCCCCAGTTGGAATTTGTATGTTGAAGGACAATTTCCCCCTGATGGGGATTTGAACCACAGTTGGGTTCAAATGTGTGGAAAGGTTTTTCATTCCGAGATGCGAAGATGTCCTAATAGGATTTGTGGAGTATACTAAGTCGTAGCTTGAAGAGGGATATGAGGTGTAACTATCAAGGTACTTTGAAACCGACTTGGTAAAATGACTCTTATTTCGCTTTGAACTTGGCCTGAAGTGGTAGTAATATTGACTACTAGTTCAATGGGATGGATGATGGGTTAACCTAATGGTCTTTCCTTGGCACCGACGGTGGTAGAGGCATGTGGAGGGTCAAAAGGTGGTCGGCTAAAATTAATTTTTTTATAAAGGTCTCATCCCGATGGATTTATCCATATAAAACAAATAGGATTTTGATGTGTATTTACCATTTTAGCATATCGGATAGGGGTAGTGTATTCTTCGTTAAAATTCAGTTGTATTGGTTCCATATATAATTGATTATATGGAGTTGATTGTAGGTGAGGATAATCTTCCACTACAATGTTACCTGAGGATTCCACTCGAACCAAGAGTGGATCGAGAGACACTGACAAAGTTGGGTTAACAGAAAGGGTGGAACCTTCCTCAACCATAACTATGGCTCTCTTGGGATTTTCTAGCAAAGGAGTAGCAGCACTCCCAGCATCTGAATGGTTCTCAACCTCTTCATGGTAAGTATCTTCAGGTGAGTTAGCAGGTAAGGGTTCGTAGGCTTCTGGAGGAAACCCTTACATCCTACATGATCTAAGAAGACCTTTATTCACCATAGTACCAATTTCTAAGGAAAACTAAAGAAAACAAAAAACACTCGCTCAAACAAATCTAGAAAACCAACAAGAAAACAATGCCTTCTCTCAATGAACGTACTAGCTGGTGATGAAATCCAAATCACATGATCAAATTGAGAAGGGGATAGGATATCAGATGGTGGATCAATTACATTGGTTGATTTCTTAACATAATTACACCTTCGTGCAATCTTCTTCGTCATTTTACCCATGGGTTACCCTTCAAGAAGCTCGAGTGAGTTTCACCAACGTCTATTCTAGGTACAACAAAGACTTCCCTTCATCGTCACATCATGTAAATACCCTAAATATGGTGGCTACTAAGGATACCAACTCGTAGTCAGCCTCTAGGAGGGTACAGTCGGCATTCAAGTCCAAACGTATGGGAAAGATATTAAGTCCGAAATACTTCAATAGCACTAAGGAAAAGTGGACCGGTAAACTCTAGAGGACCCTGAACAAATTCAGAATTCATGAAGCTCCGAAACCAAATGAACACAGTTGAGCCTCAAGAAGAACCCCCAATATACGATCTTACTACTATGAATGGTTAAGCCTTGGAGGGATAATCTTTGTTGCTCTCTCGAACGCGACCTCGTGCGTAACCCCTGTGTGAGAGGGGGATCCCAACTATGCTTATATGAAAATTGGATTTACTCTCTTGATCACAAGATTATGAGTTTTTATTCAATGATTTGAAGAGTTATTCTCACAGCCTATTACAAAGCTCTAGTCCTAGTCTATAGTTGGTTTAAATATCTAAAAATAAATTTTTCTATTTTGATTTTAATTAGCGTTCATTTTCATGGTTGTTCATTACACAAAGGTGAATGATAGTGACACTGATGATGTTTGATACTTGACTCAAAAAGAATATGAAAAGAATGAGATGAAAACTTTATTTTCGATGAAATTCTAGCTACATGAAGGAGAAGAGTTTCTTTTCTTTCACTTACAAACACTCAAGAATGCAAAATTTTACACAATTTCATCTTCAACAAGAATTCAAACAATTGCCAAATTAAGATGTTCATCTAATTCTTATTTCTTTCACTAAAAATGAATAATGACTTCACTATTGTGATTTGTAAAAGAGGAACCAAAAGTACACAAACAAAGCCACTCTCAACAATCAATAAGAAACCAAAAGAAGAATAAACTATTCACTCAAAAAAAACACCAAAAAGAAAAAATCACACATAGTAGTCTTATGAAATTGTTCTGGAATTGAACAAGGGATCAAATAGAAAGTAAACAATGTTGATATCAATGAACTTCCTTATGATAACCTCTAATCAATCATATAATTGAAAAGAGTAGCAAAAAGAAACCAAATTTTAGAAAAATGGTTGATCTTGCAATAAGTAAAAATAACACAAACCCAATCAAGACTAAAAGAATGAAAATAATCAAGTTGTAAGTCAAACGGGAGACAAGATCTGATAGAATAGGATCTAATATAGAGAGAAATACCTAAGAACTATTCCCAGCAAGCACGCAACCAACAATTTTTCAAAAGAAAGAAAAATCAGTGCTCTGGTAATCACAACACTAGAGTGCTAGAACGCTCCCTAATACACTCTAGGGGAGCACTGATTAGGCTATCAGTGCTCTGACTTGAAATAGAGAGGGTGATAGTTCTGATAAAAGTTTAGAAAACCCTAGAGAACTCAAAAAATCAAGGAAATTCACTTAGAGATTCTGTAAGACAACCTAAAAAAGATGAAAAAATGTAAGGACAAATTTAAATCAGCAAACGAGATCTAAAGATACGAAAAATCAAGGAAAGAACCAAAACTGAAATTTCAATCCCCATTGAAGTCGGTAATTTATATTACGAAATAATTCCCCTATGGACATGTGAATCTTCTCTTGGAGTACATATCCCTCTACCAAGACAAAAAACTACCTTTGGAAACTACCATTCCTATAGACTATTTATGCACATCGGAAAAGAGATTAATAGGGATAGTATGATATACCTCACTTTTGAATTTATTCCACACTGCTCCCATCCAAAAGTTTTGAATAGTACCTATTATCACTCCAGGAAACTCTCCTAGGCTGTAAGTCAGAGATGCCTGGTAACTTAATCTTTTTGAAGCTATTTTCTCAATAATTGATGTGGTTTTTGGATCAAGATGAATATCTAGGAACTGGACTGTGTCTTTAAGACTGTCTAGTAATATCAAATATCACAAGGCCTTTTAAGAATGCAATCAGAGAGGAGTTGATCAAATAGAACAAAAGATAGCTTTTGAACCAGATTATACTCATATAAACAATAAGCACAATGGGTTTAAAAACTAAGACAATAACTTATGATTCTCAACTTAATCAATCAATTAGTGAGATGACAGTCACATGCAGATTGAATAAGCATCGATAAAGAAACATTCACTCATAAGATATCATAGAACAGAGGAGAAAGGTATGAAAACACAAATGAAGGAAGCTTGCAATTTTTCATATATTAAGAATGAGTCTTAGTTACAGTAGCAACATATAGAACCCAAAATCAAATCCTTGGTTCATATTCTATCCTAAGCTTTATAGCTTTACAAAGTAGTTCTGAGATCCTGAAAACAAGGATCAAATATACTAAAGATAGTAACTTAAAATTTAGTTGCAAAAGATGTGGGATGATCCCCAAAAATGAGGTCAATCCCAGATGTCATGGTATTTCTCTCTTGCTGATTGTTGGTGAAGTGCAGGATAGCCTCCCAAGGCTGAATGATGACTCTCCAAAAGAGACAAATTCGAATCTGTTGAGCTGTACAAAAAATCCAACTTGTTTCCACCAAAATAGGTGCCAAAACCAACTTGGCCACCTTTTCTAATCCTTATATACCCAAAACGAATCTTGAAACTAAATACCTAATTCATCATCTATCCATCATGAGTGTTTTCAAAATATTTGGATCAGAAAAACCTTGATCTGTGCAAAATTTAGCTTTCTCTGTCTAGTTACAGGTTTCGGTGGTTAACGATATTCAAATTTAAGCACCTTATCTACCGAAAGAACCCCTTCTCGGTGGTTAATGAGCACTCACAGGCTTGCCTAAACCACCTAAAGGTGAAACACTTTCAGAAATCAAAATTTCAAAATTTCAATTACCTATATTACTACAAACGACTTCACAGCTTCTTGGGAGAGGCCCCCTTTTCTCTGACTGAACTTGTAACTTCATCATGATTTGTTTCCACCTATATTTCTCCCTCCATGGAGTTGGCAATTTTGGCAAGGTTTTCCAACCCTAGTGGCCTAATTTTTGGGATTGTATGTTCCTTCAGTTGTAGCCTAAGAAGCCTAAGTTTTCTATATAAAGTTGCATTTTCTTTCATAAGCAACTTATTTCTTTCAATTGTTTTCTTATGTTTTTGTTTGATTTCTTGGCTCTTGTCATAAAGCTCAACGTTTCTATCCAAGATTTGTGCATTTTTTTAACTTGACTTGTTTTTCTGAATGTTTCAAGTTGTACAACTCTTTCAACAGCTGATTTATCTTGTTGGATTTAGATACAGTAGGTTCAGCAGAAGACTTTCCTATCTCTGGAGGTTCCTGCTCCCCTGGAGGGATAAGGGTAGGAAGATCAGGGTATTGTTCACACTCTGTTGGTTGGTGCTCTGTTTCTGGATTTGAGTCAGAATAAGGTAAATTAAGAAGATTACCCTCTGCAGGTGCATCTTCTGCCTTGTCAAAAGACAACTTTCTCTCTTACTGAATTTGCAATAGCCTTTGCAATTTCCAGAATCCATTCAACACGAATGTTCTTCTTAAGCCTATTTTGCAACAGCCCTAGAATATGCTTCTTGGCTGCCTTTGTTCAAAAACACTGAGAAAACATCTCAAGAGTATCCAGTATGCAGCCACTTCAAAACCTCTTTCTGCTATTACTGGTATCCAAGCATCTACGAGACATATATCACATATACCATTTCCCTTACTCTCATGAAATAACATGTAAATAGGATCACAAGTCACCATCTGGAACGCATTATATAAACAGTGGCTGAGACTTTCTTTTCAAACATGTCATAACTTCACCATCTGCAGATTCCTCAGGGAAGACACATTCTGCTATTGCTAAATGTTTGCACTGTAGAAAAGCTTGGACAACCAATGATAAAAATGCTGATGTGAACATCCATGCATCCCTTAAGTTTTTCTCTTACTGAGGCCACAGTCTGTATACAAGAAACATTTCTTATTGGTATATCTTTAAAAGAACCAGTTCTTGGACTAAAACTGCCTTGATTTCCAGTATAGGAGCGTCCTTCAATCCTTGCTTTTATGAGAATGCCCCAGGTGTCATAATTCTCTCTTAGATTCAATGACAAGATGTCATGAGTGACTGCATCATAAAGATCTTGCATAGCTTTCAAAGCCCCCTTTGATAGATCAGGTGTCTCTTCATGTACCAGAAGACCGGTCAGTG